>VCCN01006896.1:2837429-2848889 GCA_006491835.1 Architeuthis dux
GACTGGCTATCCGTCTATGGAGCTAGAGGGCTGATCATTTAAATCAATTAAAAAATTGGAAAAGGGAGTGACCAATGAATAAATCACTTCTCTCACCTTTTGTTGGGCGGTGATCACTAAAAATGTCCGAATTTTTAATACAAGCGTGAACGCTGTAGGACACAAACCAAGGGACCGATTTAGCATGAACGTACATTGTATTTTGAACCCCCCCCACTAAAAACCTATTTTGGGCAAATTAAAAACAAGGATTAAATGCTTAGATGTTCAGCCCTCTAGCTCCATTGGTGCAGCCTGCACGCGCGACACATACATAGACATACTCACTTAAAAACTGGACAAACCTATGTTGACAGTTTTGGTGACAGTTTTGTTTGATGGTTTCTAAAAGCAACTTAGTAAAGTTTTTCATTCTACAAGGAAAAACAGCGATAAAACAGACCGTACAAAATCGGGCTGATGACTATTCCATTTCACGATAGTGATGACATAGAACCTATCTCTTCGGGCAGAGGTCGAGTTTTCTAGCCAAGAACATTCCCCCTCTCCCCTCCACACAGTCAGTGAGAGATTATATTTCAACCTCAACGCCCGGCAGTTGTGCAAGACGTGGTCTACTATGAGTGGGCGACGTTATTCCTAACTTGAGTGAGGCTAACATGTGTTTTTAGCAGAGACGGTTATGGCGGGTGAGACTGATTAAAACCTTTTTGTTGGGTGAACGGCCATCTTTGTTTTTTGCAGCCTCGTTTTCGTGTTTGGCAAATGGTTATCGCACGTGAAATGTGGGAGTTGTCCGTAGTCGCTCATCTTCTGCTGTGTATACACCTTTCGTGGATTTGTTTGGGCTTTAATTAAAATACTATCATGAGATATATGAGTGATAGAGCGAGCCGAGGAACGGAGGAAAAATAGAAAAGGACAGCTCGGAGAGAAAATAAGTGTGTGTATAAGTGTGTACGTCTCTGCGTGTGTACATCTGTATATGTCTGCATATGTGTCTGCGTGTGTGTGTTTGTGTGCGGATTTGTCTGAGAGAGAGAGAGAGAGAGAGAGAGAATAAGTGTGTATAAGTGGGTGTATGTACAAGTGTGTGTCTGTGTCTCTGTGTGTGTATAAGTGGGTGCGTCTGTGGATGTGTGAATAGGTTTCTTCTCTCACCTTTTGTTGGATCACTAAAAAGTCCGAATTTTCAATAAAAACAAACGGGCACATCAATTGATAAATTTAGCATAAACTTACATTGTAAATTAAACCTCCCACTAAAAACCTATTTGGGTGGGGGTGTTTAAAAAAGTTTTTTCTAGACATAAGGAGTTTCTAGGAGTAAGCGTTGAAATTGTCAGCCCTATAGCTCCATTGGTGTGGCCTGCACGCGTGAAACAAAGCCAGACAGCCGGACCGACTTGAAAACTGAAGAAACCTATTTTGACAGTTTGGGTGACAGTTTTGGTTATCGCTTTCTAATTAGCTGCAAAAACTAGATGCTTCAGTAACCAGTGCTATCACAGGTAGGATTTATTAAACATATACACTCAAAACATTTATTCACTTGTATTATTACATTCCGTAGAGATACAGCAGCGTTGAATATGGTGTACGTGAGCAAATCTGTGGCTTCTGTTATCATTTCACACTGACTGTACCTTTACTCCACTACTCAATCACTCCTCGCATAGCTTTTGGTCATTTTCTGCTCTAAGTATTACAAAATAGTGTTGATTATATATCGAATTTTATAATTTTTGACATGAAATGTCGGTATTCAAACTGTATGCTCTGCCTTGAAAATGAGGAAAATGTATTATCAGTGGTCATGAATTAAGCGTTACTGATATAATAGGGTTATTTTGCGGAAAATGGAAATGCATTGTGAATGATTTTACTATTAAAAAGTAATGCAAACACACCCGACGATAGAAATGCATTGGAAATCAGGAAAAGCGGGATCATCAGTGGTCAGAAATTAATACAAACGTTACTGGCAGAATAGAGTTATTAATTGTATACTGTATATGCATTGCTAACGGTTTTACTATGATAATGCATTGAAAATCAGAAAGAAAAGGATTATCAGTAGTCATGATTTAATGTAAGTGTTGCTAACAAAATAGAGCTATTAATTGTATATAATGCAATGGATTGCTATTTATTTTAATATAGAAATGCATTGAAGAAAATGGATTGTCAGTGGTCAGGAAATAATGTAAGCGTTGTAGAGAATAGGGCTATTATATGTATAATGTAAATGCCTTGCTAATGATTTAACTATGGAAATGCATCGAAAATCAGGAAGAAAGGGATTGTCAGTGGTCAGGAATTAATGTAGGATTTACTTAAGAAAATAGCGCTATTATATGTATAATATACCCTGATCAGCCAAAACATTATGACCTCCTGCCTAGTAAGATGTTTTTCGTCCATGTGCCCGTAAAACAGCTCTTATCAGATCAAGCATGGACTCTACAACACCTCTAAAGGTATCCTCTGGGATCTTGTCCCAGAATGTTAACAGTATATGTCACTTAACTGCTGCAAGTTACAAAGTGGAGGTTCTGCAGGGCGAATTTGTTGGTTCAACACATGGGGAGTTTGATAGCAACACAGAGAAGTCTCCTTCATGTTCCTGAAACAATTACCGTACAACTCATGCAGTGTGGCTGGGTACATTGTCCATCTGAAAGATGGTACTGCCATCGTGTGAGATTGTAGCCACGAAATATGGTACCTGGTCTTCGCGATGTTGAGGTAGGTGGTTCGCAACAAAGTATCTTCCACATTAATGATAGGACCCAGTTTTCCCCAGCAAAACGTTGTCCAAACCATCACGCTGTCTGCACCGGCTAGTTGTTTTCCCACAGTGCATCCTAGTGCTATCGTTTCCTTAGGATAACAACGCACAAGTACCCTGCCATCCACCAGGAGAAAGCAAGACTCATCGAACAAGGCAACCTTCTTCCATTGATGCAAGGTCCAGTTCCGACGCTCCTGTGACCCTTGAAGACGCTTTCGGCGATGGACATTGGTTAGCATGGGTACTCTGACTGGCCTGCGGCTACGAAGCCCCATATTCAACAAGGATGTATGTACTGTGTGTTGTGACGAATTCCTTCCTTCATTTTGATAAAGGCCATCAGCAATTTGTGCCCCAGCCGGCCTTCTGCCGACTTCTACTTGGTGGGAAAGCATGAATTAACCACATAGACCAATGATTCCCAAAGTGGGCATACCGCCCCCTTGGGAGCGCTGGAAGACACAAGGAGGCGCCGGAAGGCAGGGGGCGTTAGGGGGTGGTAAGTGGAGCAAGGGGGAAAGAATACAAATCGATTGTCCTACGCATTTTCGTATATCTGAAAAACTGGTTTTAATTATTTTTATATTAATTAAGTACTTTTAGATACTTTGTACAATTTTTTTGTTTTAATGTATCATTTTTGACTAACTGTACAAGAGCGCTGATGAAATATATGCTCTAAAAATAGTCCGAAAACGTTTGGGAAACCTTGACATAGACCAATGGTACAAACTAGACGCTATACGAGAGAAGGGGAACACATTAAAATAAGCAATAGTAGATGCGAGCGGAGTGAAAAGGTGGATAAATATCTTGCCTGAAAAAATGAAAAGATTGTGGGACAGGTCTGGTTAGTCACTCAACAGAAACCGTCACATGACCAGCGTCTTTTGGCAGCATGTCATGTTAGGGGTGATTAAAAAATGGAAAGGGGGGGGGGTCAATGAATAAGGCACTTCTCTTGCCTTTTGTTGGGCAGCTAAAAGCAAGTGAAAAGCTAGATTGAGTATTCCAAGGGGTGAATAAGGCTATTAGGTAAAAGAATAAAAGTCCAGTCTAGATATAAGGTTTTCTGCACTTCTATCCATCAAATCGAAGGCCCGAAATAAGCTCCAAGTTGAGAATGATTTAAGATGTGCTCTCTCACTAATAGACCCACAAATCGAAGAACTAGTAGCAAAAGAAAAACAAGAACAGAGATCACATTGATGTGTATATCAGTTACGATAGCAGAATATGTATTTTTTATGTAATAAATTGGAATTTCAAATGATGTGTTCTAATTATTTTCGCTTGCTTTCTTTGAGTAACAAATACACAGCAGCAACAGCAGCAGTTGTACAATTATAAAATTAAACTAAGTCTTAGTATGAAGCTGTCTAATTATGCGTAAAATAAAGTTATTATTTGAAATTATTCTTTGTTGCAACTAATATTTGTAATCCTATTGACAAAAGTGGGTAATGACTCGAAAAGGTTGGGAACCACTGATCTAGATCTTGCCAGAGAACTGGAAAAGAATGTGGATCATGGAGGTGAAAGTAATACCAATAGTGATCAGAGCCCTAGGAACTGTCCCGACTAACTTTGAAGGATCTAGGAATCCAGGGAAGAACCAAGACCATCTAGACGCCAGCACTGCTGAAATCAGAGGAACACAGTGAATAGTCCTGGAGTATTGTGGAGACTTGCTGTCACTTGATTTCCAGTGAAAGCTACCAGTTGCGACTGGTGTGAAAACTCAAAGAGTATACATAATAATGGGCTTCTTTTCGAAATTCTCCACAGAGAAGAAAATTCAAAGTACACAACAGCCTAACGTGGCAAGAACGTACTGAGTTCCAAGGAGATATACCATTACTTGATATCCAATTATATAAGCGGTGGAGAGTTTTATAATGATAATTGCAACTGTGGTCAGTGTACTATCAATTGCATAAATAGTAAGAGTACCATGGGAAATATTAGTTACAATACTAATATCTGCACTGTGAAGACTTGTAGAATTAGTATTAGCTGTAGTAGTAGTAGTAGTAGTAGTGGTAGTAGTAGTAGTAGTAGTAGTAGTAGTAGTAGTAGTAGTAGTAGTAGTAGTAGTAGTAATAATAAGAGCAGGTGTTCATGGTCTGAGCAAGGTAGTGACGTCATCTGTCTGGGATGTCTAGTCATGATGCCGTCTCCATGATGGTGCGGAAAGGGGCGGATCCATCTGTTGCCATGACAATGCAGCTGCAATCGCACATGTATTAAAGGCAGCTCTTAGGGATGAAGAAAAAGTGGAATGAGAGAATGGCTAAACGTTTGGAGTTTGTGACGGGGGTTGAAAGGAGCGTTTCCATTGGTTGACGGCCTCGTTGAGTCTATTAGGAGAAAAATGCGGCACACGCGAACAAATTGCCAATGCTAATAAAAGAAAGAATTACAGGAAAGAGCGAAAACCTTTCGTAATCCGGAATGGCGTAAACCGAAGAAGCAATTTCCATTAATTTATATGGAAAAAAATTGTTAAGCGTTCCCAGGCCCCAAAATGGTGATGATGTTATGTTCGGCTGAGTGTTTTGGGTGGTGGTGAGAGGTACAGGAGACTAGGGTGTAAAAAAGACAAGAAAGGGTGCATGCTGACTCTATAACGGATTGCTGCAAAAAAACGTTATTTTCGTTTTTCGCATTTTTTCGGTAAAAGCAATAAAGTGGCGTAAAGCGAACTTTCGAAAAGCGGGGTATAAAACAAAACAAAAGCAATACTAATGTTGTTGTTTCCCTTACTTTTACTGCTTTTAATCCCTTTCCTTGTAATCTGATCAGTAATAATAATAACTAGCATTCCAAGGGAAATTATGAATCACCGCCACCTATGTATGCTTCTTTTTACCTAGTAAATTAAACAGTGATGGTGGGCAGTGATCACCATAAGTCCAAATTTAAAAAAAAAACAAGTAAGAATGCCGCTGGACACAAACTAAGAGATCAATTTAGCATAAACTTACTTTGCATATTGAACACCCCACTAAAAACCTTTTTTGGGGGAGGGGGGATTTAAAAAACAAACAAAAAACATTTTCCCTACTCAATGTGGGGTGTATGTGTTTCTACTATGAACGGTTAGGGCAAGGCGAAGTCTGGATACATAGATACATATAAATGTCAGAACACATGAATAGCAACAGTATTTAAACCAATGTTGTGGGTAGCGGTGATTAATAGTAGTAAATGAATCACCCAATCCAGAGCCAGGAGATCAGATCTATTCATCGATAACAAGGAGAAGAAGATGTGCCAGTATGGAATAACATTAAACAAGAGCGAAGAGCTGGAAAAATACTTGTACCCTGCCAGAGAACTGAAATGATATGAAATTGTTGATTTTACCCATCATTATTGGCATACTTGGAACAGTTCAGAAGAGCATTGCTAAAAGATTAGAAAAACTGGAAATCCGAGGAGGAATCGAAATCATCCAGACGACAGCATTTACAAAATCAATTAGAACTAGAATTCCATGGGAAATTATGTATCACCGCTGTGTTAGGGGTGACCAATTAAAAAGTTGAAAAAAGGCCTACTCAATGAATAAATTACTTCTCTCGCCTTTTGTTGGGCTGTAATCACTAAAAAAGAAAGGTCTGAATTTTCAAAAAACAAGCGGGCACAAACTAGTGACCAATTTAGCATAAACCTACATTGCATATTGAACCACCCTCTAAAAACTTATTTTGGGGGAATTTTCAAAAAACAAAAAAAACACATTTTCCCCTACACATTGAGAGGAGTGTGTGTGCAAAGTTTCAAGTTTTTACTATGAACGTTTAGGGCTGGGCGGAGTCCGGATACATAGATAGATACATAGATATATACATAGCTACATATAAATGTCAGAACACATGAATAACCTAAACCCAGCAATAAACCAGTGTTGTGAGTAGCGGTGATTAAAACTAAGTAAAGTACTGGCGTATTGAGAAAACTTGTTGTCACTTGACCTCCAGTGAAAGCCACCGGCTACTACTGGTAAGGAATATTCAACGCTATCTGCAACCGAGTAGCACCATTTCCTTTTGAAAATTAATTGGGGTAGTGAAACCCCTTCTAAAGATGCCTCTTCCTATATTGATCTCGGACAAGGGTTCTCCTCTTGCAGTTAACTCTAACCCCCGTTTCTTCTTTGCATTCAATATGAATTTGACCAAATGTTCTTAAATCTTTCAATGATATTTGAGCATTCCAATATCCACGGTAGAGCGATCGTATTATAGGCTATTTTGTAATATATCCATACCATTGGTAGATTCTTTTCCCTGGTTTTAATATCAGGGTATTTTTTTTATCAATAAATAAATGAATAAGTAAATCATTTGTTCCTCTGGTTCCTTTTTTGCATCTTTTTTTTCTCCTTAAGTAGGAGTCCTTGGCTTTGTAATGAATTATATTTTTTTTTCTGCAAGTTGTTCAGTCAGAATTTTCCACATCAGAAGCGGGCAGGTAATAGGTCTGTAATTACTTGCAATGTAATTTTCCTTTTTTTAAATCGTCATGTAATGTCATCCATCCACTCCAGCATTCTTACATCCATCAGGCATCTGTGCACTTATTTGGCTAGTCTTTCATGTAGAGACGTCATTCTTTTGAAATCAAAACCCATGAATACCATTGTGGCCCGGTGCTTCCCACTTTGCAATTTTTCGCAGAGTACTTATTTTTACGTAATGTCCGACTTCGATTACACAATTGAGATACAGAGAGGTTCATTCCTTCCTTCTCTCTTTCTTTCTTTCTTCTTCTTTCTTTCTTTTTTTCTTTCTTTCTTCTCTCTTTCTTTCTTTCTTTCTTCCTATCTCTTTCTTCATTCCTCTGCCTTCTTTCCTTCCTCCTTTTTTCCTTCTTTCTTCTCTTCGTTCCTTCTTTCTTTCGCCTCTTCGTTCATTCCTTCCTGCACTCCCTTATAAGTTCTAAAAAGTTTACTTTTGTTCGTGTCCGAGTTCCTGTTTTTGCCCTTGTTTCTCCATTTATCTCTACATAAAATTTACTCTAGTTTTTCAGAAACGTCCTATTTTGTTTGTATTGCTTAACTTTGTATCGATGTCTTTTTAACCGATGTCTTTTTAACCAATATATTTTTAACCAATGTCTTTTTAACTAATGATTCTTTAATCAATGTCTTTTTTACCAATGTCTTTTTAACTGATATATTTTTAACCGATGTCTTTTAACCAATGTCTTTTTAACCAATCTTTTTTTAACCAATGTCTTTTTAACCAATGTCTTTTTAACCAATGTCTTTTTAACCAATGTCTTTCAATCAATGTCTTTTTAACCAATGTCTTTTAACCGATGTCTTTTAATCAATGTCTTTTTAACCAATGTCTTTTAACCAATGTCTTTTAATCGATGTCTTTTCAATCAATGTCTTTTAATCGATGTCTTTTTAACCAATGTCTTTTTAACCAATGTCTTTTTAATCAATGTCTTTTTAACTAATGTGTTTTTAACTAATGTATTTTTAACCAATGTCTTTTTAACCGATGTCTTTTTAACCGATGTATTTTTAACCAATGTCTTTCTAACCGATGTATTTTTTAACCTACCTTCCTTGATTAAAATGCTTTGATTTACTTCTTTTATTACAGCAGCTTCTCCTTTTTGTGGTGTTTTATATTTTTCAGTTCGTGGTCACGACAATCTCAATCCTTCTTCTAAGATAATCTACAGTTCCTCCAATATAACATCTACGGTTTGGGGAATTAACTCTAATGTTACACAGCTTCTTCACGCCTCGGGTGAGGTCCTGATATTTTTCTATTTCTTTTAATCTTCTTCACCCTGTGGTCCGCTGAAACGGTTACATTTACGATTTGAAAACTTTCTTTGTCTTATTCACAACAACCAGACGTAGTTGTTATCATTATACTGTTATTCTGCTTGTTTATATGACTATTACTCTCTCTGATTATTATTCATTCTTCTCATATATTTTGTCCTTTCTCTTCTCCCTCTCCATCCACCTTTGCAATGTAATGAACAAGGGTAGGAATGGAAGAGGGTGCTTATGATTCAATGAGATCAAAAGGGATACAACATTCACTATAACTGTCTCCCTCCCCACCAACTCTTGCAATGAAATGAACAAGGGTAGGAATGGAAGTGGGTGATTATACTTGAATGGAAGCAAAAGGGACCCAACATTCACTCTGTCACTCATTCATAAGTCTGAAGCCTAAAAATTATGTTATAGTAGTAGTAGACCACACGAATATAGACAGCAAAAGTAATTAATAATAATAACTAGCATTCCAAGGGAAATTACGAATCACCATCACCCATATATGCTTGTAAATTAAGCAGTGGTGGTGGTAAAATTAAGTTACCTCGATGAAAATGATACCAGTAAGGTTTGAAATAACAAAAACAAGCGTGAATGTGACTGGACACAAACTAAGGGGTCAATTTAGAATAAACTTATATTGAAAATTGAACCCCCACTAAACAATCTAGTATGGCGGAGGGGCGGGGCGGGGGGGGGTTAAACAAACATTTTCCTTACTCATTGAACGGAGTGTGTGTGTGCAAAACTATAAAGTTTCTCATATGAACGGTTAGATCTGGGCAAAATCCGGATACATAGATATATATATATAAATGTCAGAACGCATGAATAGCCTAAACCCAGCAACAGTTTTCAGACCGGTCTGTTGTGGGTAGCGGCGATTAACATATTAGTTTCATTTAACTTCACATTTTAGTATAGTTGTTATAGATACATTTCGGCCAAACTTCGTTAGATACACTGGTTCTTGTACAATCACCAAAGTTAAGCGCCGTTGAGCATGGTCATTACATAGATGGGTGACCGTCTGGAAATACCAGGTGCCGTAAGCAACAACAAGATTGTTCTGCGGCCGCCTCAGCCTATGCTGTGCCGCCGAATAACAGAACTTGGCAAGCAGGTACCAAACTGTGCACCTGGTCTATTTCTCAAGCACACGCTGCTCCAGGGAGAACACATGAGAATGTGCTTTCCAAGGAGCCGACACACTTGTATCAAGTGTCAGCGATGCTGATGATTATAATATATACATTCCATAGGTAATAAATTGTTTAGATAAATTATTTACTTTAATTACAGAAGTATACGTTTGAGAGAAATGCTGATATCTTAATTGTCAACGCCCAAGGAATTTCCATGCTTCCAGCTGGTTATTATTATCATAAAACATGTGTACTCTGCCTGTTTATGTAGTACATACGAACTGTTGCACGAGGTGCTTAAATTCGTGTGGTAGAAAAGACCTTGGTTTTTGAAGAGAATTAGATTGGACATTATTTACGTTTTTCTTGTTTCTCGTCTATTTGAAACGTTGGGTTTTCTTTCATATGGTTCACTTCCCTTTTCACCTTTTTCATTCGCGTTTGTTTTCTTTCTTTCCTTCTTTGTTCACTCATTTGCTTTTTTTCTTTTGTTCTTTTTTCTTTCTTTCTTTTCTGCTTATGATTTATGACTTTCTTTTTCAATTTTTATTCTTATCCTTTCTCTTTCTTTCTATTTTCAGATCCATCATTATTTAATTGGATATCTTTTCTTTTTTCTTTTCCTTCATTTTGTTTTGGGCCTCCTTCTTTCTTTCTTTCTATCTTTCTTTCCTGTCTTCCCTCCTTTCTTTTCTTTCTACCTTCTTCCCTGTTTTGTCCTCCTTCTGGTTTCATTCCTTCCTTCCTTCTTTCTTTCTTTCTTTCTTTCTTCCTTCCTTCCTTTCCTCTTTCTTTTCCATTTAATTCTTTATATTCTTCTTTTTCAATCTTCTTTTGTTATGTCTGACATAGTTTTTCTCGGATTCTTTTAGAAACTGTCAACCAAAACCGTCAACCAAAACTGTCAAAATAGGTTTCTTCAGTTTTCAAGTCGGTCCGGCTGGCTGCCCATGTACAGGCCACACCGATGGAGCTAGAGGGCTGAAGATTTTAACATTTACTCCATTTATGTCCAGAAAAATTTTAAAAATAAATAAATACCCCCTTAAATAAGTTTTTAGTGAGGGTAATCAATTAAAAAAAGGGGAGACGAATGAATAAGTTACTTTTCACATCTTTATTCAAATTTTCAAAAAACAAGCGGGCACAAACTAGGGATCAATTTAGCATAAACTTACATTGTAAATTGCCCCAATTTACAATGTAAGTTTATGCTAAATTGATCCCGCTTGTTTTTTGAAAATTTGAATAAAGATGTGAAAAGTAACTTATTCATTCGTCTCCCCTTTTTTTAATTGATCACCCTCAACACGGCATGCTGCCAAAAGAAGTTGGTAACATGATGGTTTCTATTGAGTGACTAAGCAGACCTGTTTTCTTTTTCTTTTGCTCCGTTTATTCACAATGTTCCCCTTTCTTTTCTTTTTGTTTCTTTCACTTCTTCGATTATTGTTGTCTCACTCACTAATTCATTTATTATTTAACCATTTTTCCTCGATTTTTTTTCTCCTTCTTATCTGTATGGTTGCCTTTTGGGTTTTTTGGCGTTTATTCAATTTCTTCCTTTTTTCTCACGTTTTCTTTTCATTAAATCCCGGTATTTTGTGTCCATTTACACCAATTTTTGATTGTTTAATAGCGTGTTCTTTTTCGTTTCTTCATAGCTTGCCCACACGCCCCTTTCCTTTTCTATCCGTTCCTTC
>VCCN01006896.1:3209363-3220084 GCA_006491835.1 Architeuthis dux
GGTAAAATTGGTTTCACTTAACGTTGTTTCAGTTAAAGTTGTAGTGTTCAGGAACCTAACCACGACGTTAAACGGGGAGTTCCAGTATTTTCTCCCCAAACTAAGCGGCAGCCTGCTACTTTTATCTGTATATTACGGCTGGTATGAGACCCAGTTCGATAAAGAAGTGTTACATAAGCCCAGCCCAAACATAATCCCTACTGAAAACATCTGGACTGTTACTTGATCTATGATTCGGACGAGTATCTTCACCTTTGTTGTTTCGATCACTGCGTTTCGGCTGGTAGTTCCCCGGCCTTCCTATTGTTTTCTGACTTTCTGAGCTGAAGTATTGCGATTAATTCATCAATTATTCGGACATCCTCACCTTTGTTGTTTTGATCAATGTGTTTCGGTTGGTGGTTCTTCGGCCTTTCTCTTGTTGTCTGATGTTCTGGTGTGAATTATTGTGATTAATTGGTCACTTCTTACAAAAGGTTGGGCTGGTCATCAAAAATAAAACATTTAACTAAAACTCTTATCACAACAAACAGAAACATATCTGTAAAATTTATTTTGTGTAAGCAAGACGTTTACAGTAATATTGTTGAAGAATGTTTATTTACGAGCAGCGTTTGAAAAAACATGGTAACGCCGTAACGCCGCTACGAGGCACACCTGCTTATAGGGAGGCACACATGATCAAATCAACGAGTGATAAGGAAGTGTAGAGATCTAAATCAAAGGTTGCCGTCTTTGGATGAAATTGATAATAATGAGATCAAGGATTCATTTGGGAAATTCCTTGTCAAACTTGAAAATCATATCAGAGAAAAATCAATTAAAGAACGAGATAGCAGAGAAGTCTTCAAAGACTTTCTTAGATCTGATAAGAAGCTCTTCCAGGAAATTGAAATTGTAATGCATTGCTTTTCTGTTGATGCTGTTAAGTTGTCAGTTGAGAGCAGTGTTGACAGTTTAGTCAACAGGTATGAAAAACACTTTGACAAAACAAGGCAACTCACAGAAGAACATGTTGATGAGATGTTGATTGTTGAAGTTGGACCAATTCTTGTCAGAGCTGATCATTTGATTAAGAGAGCATTGGATACTTATTTCAGGGACCATCATAAGTAGCAGGATGGAAAGTGGCATTTCACTATTAATGAGGACATAAGAACGCATACGGAAGACAACAAAGTGATAAGAAGGATGAATAAGCCTGGCTGCTCCAGAGTCAAACTCTGCTCCTACTTCTACTTCCTTGCGTAATTCTACTATACATTTTGGAGTTATATAACACACCAGGCTAGCGATCACTAGGTCATGCGTTCAAATCACGGTAGTAGGTTGGGGATTTTACGGTGACAGGTCATTTGCGTCCCGGTCATTTGGGAGGCAGATACTATTTATTTTTTTCAAATCCACTGCAAAACTGGACATTTTATTAGTTATAGTTACATTGTAAATAGAACCCCCCTTCGTAAAACCTGAAAAGACACTCTTTCTTAAAACTAACAAATGTCCGGATGGTCGTAGGGTCTAATGGATTAAAAACACCTAAAATTGAAAGAAAACACATTTTCTTCTAAGAGAATTCGCAACTCCTGACACGTAAAATCTTTACCGAAAAAAATATTTAATCGTTTATTGTTGTTAATTGTAACACTAACCCTAAAGACTACTAACCCTGACCCTAAATTATATCCTTTGTAATTAGATTTAATAAAATACTGTTTCATTTTAAAACTGTTTGAAATGTTTTCTGCTTTCATTTGTTCCTTAATAAGTCGGCAGCAGCAGCTTAAATAAGTGTTAGGGTTTAATGACAGGATTTACCGAACGAAGATAAATAATATACTGAAGACTAGAGAGTCTTCTGATTAAATTACACTTTTTTATAGATATATTCTTCTATTTTAGCAAGATTAAATAGGCTTTCGTGAGTTTTGATCCCCAAATAAGACTCCCTTCAGTTATCATTCATCTCCGCTCGGTAAATCCTCTTCCGCCCATTCGGTAATTTCTTGCCGAGAGTACAGTGTAAACAATAGCATTTACTTTTTAAAATATCCCATTTAACGTTTTAATTAATGGAAAAAGAAATTTTGAAAAGGTTTTCAGCTTTTTTCTTCCTAGCAAAAACAAGAAAAAGCTTAAGAATAATTAAAAGAAAACTTAATCGTGATTTTAAAATAGGGCGTCGAAGATTTTTCATAAGTGCGTGTACATCTCCTCTCGGCAAAGACCGCAGCGTAGTGTCGATAAAACTCACGAATGCCTATGTAAAGTTACTAAAATATATAGAAGAATATATCTTTAAAAAGGTGTGATTTTAATCATAAACCCTAAAAAAGACTCCCATCATTATATTATTTATCTCTATCCGGCTTCGTCCAGAAAATCCCCTAGACTAGGCAAATCACAGTATAAAAACGATAAAACTCACCAAAAAGGTTACTAATGGAATAGTATCACCATCAGTTTATGTAAAGTTAATAAATACGTAGAAGACTATATCTTTAAAAAGGTGTAATTTTAAACGGAAACTACAAATAAGAGTCCCATCTGTATAAATGTATTGGTAAATCGAAACATAATTTCATGCCGCTAAAACTCACGAAAGCCTGTGCAAAGTTACTAAAATAGAAGAATATATCTCTAAAAAGGTGTAATTTAACAGAAACCCTAAATACGACTCTTTTCAGTATAGCGAGTGAGAGAGACGGTGGTTTGTTTATAAGTATCTCGGTAAATATCTAGGGACGCAAATATCGGGATGCAAATGACCGGGACGCAAATGTCCGTGGGACGCAAATGTTCGGGGACGCAAATAACTGGGACGCAGATGTCCGGGGCGCAAATGCCCTAGTACTGGATTTTACATATCTGTTTACTCCCCTATTGTTGGTGAGGATTGTTCTTGTTCTTGTTCGTGTTACATAGAAAATGAAGTCAACTCTGACTTTGTCCTGGAGTTTGACAACAATGAAAGATTTGAACATTGAATGCAAAAATCTCATTTAGTTCTTTATTGGTTGATTGATTCGAAAGTGATGCGTCACGAGGCACAAAATCACTTCATAACATCCAAGCAAGTTAGCGAGTTATTTTAATCATTTAAAATTGATGGTCCAGATCACAGCATTATCAGTTAGGTGATGTAATTACTACTGATTTAATTGATGTTCTATAACTAAAAATGTAATAAAAGATTTCAAAACGAATTTGTTACTATAGAAATCATAGAAATCCTGGCGCTGTAGCTCCAAAGGTTCTTTGCTGTTCACACGATATCTCCAAAAGTTCTCGATATTTTCAATGAAAATTTGTAGAAGGATGGACAATAGGCTACGGTAGAAGTGTTTATTCTTTGGCAAGTACCTCCCCTATGTCATAGCTATCAGTCCACACAGGTATTTCATTTTAAAACAAGTGTTCATGACCTTTGATTGTGCATAACTCTGAGGACTTTCTCTGAGGTTTGTAAACTTTGCTCAGCGTGAAATTTACTTTCCAACGATATTACAATATGCCCATATTTGATGAAACTATTATTTTTTCTGTCGAGGACACCACAGTAAATATCCGCCATTATAAAAAATGACGCTAAAAATGTTCTGCAACTGATCTGGAATGTTTAGCCAAGATATTCTTACTCACTGAAGCATCTAGTTTCATTAGTCAACTCAAAACTCGATGTTAAAAACAGCGCATAACTTTTGTGCACCGTTTTAACATCGAGTGAGCGAGTGTGTGGATTACCCAATATAATTTATGTATTAACTTTTGTTTTTCTTTCATGAACTTTCCACACACTCGCTCACTCGATGTTAGAAACGGCGCACATAATTCATGCTCCGTTTTAACATCGACTGTATGGAACTTTACAATTTACAATCGATGTGGCTATTTTATAGCCATTTTATATCCAACAGAAATTTGATCGCGTATAACCAAATATTATCCAGAAGATATTGCACTGTTCAAGAAGGGGAAGGAAAGAGTAAGTTTTTAAAAGAGTCTGTAGATAACAAGTGTCTATTTGACATTGTGGGGTGCGGGGGTGGTGGTGGTGGTACTTACTTCCATTTCGTCTTCATTGCTTCACCGCGTTCTTTTTGGTTGCCTCTTGTCCATTTAAGTGGGGAATTCAAAAACCATCTCTCACGCTGCTTCCCAGACTGTGTTTTCGTTTTCTTTAGTGCCCTGCTGGGGGGCGGGGGGGGGGCGGAAAAAGACACGTCTTCTCGTCTTTAGATTCCGATGACTATACTTCGTTAACTGCTCGTGGGGAAAGAAATAAAGAATGAAAGAAAGGTAGCTAGGAAGGAAGGAAGGAAGGAAGGAAGGAAGGAAGGAAGGAAGGAAGGAAGGAAAGAAAGAAAAGGAAGGGTACTAAGAGAGGATTTCATGTAGAAAAGAGCGATGGACTGAAAAGATAGAAAGAAAGCAAAAAAGAAAGAAAGGTAGAATAGAATGAAGAAAGGAATGAACAAAAGAAAGAAAGAAAGAAAAGGAAAGGTGCTAAGAACTAATTTAATGTAGAAAAGAGCGATGGAGAGAAAAGATAGAAAGAAAGAAAAAAGAAAGAAATTTAGGAAGGAAGAAAGAAAGAAAGAAAGAAAGAAAGAAAGAAAAAAAGGGTACTAATAAATAATTTAATGTAGAAAAGAGCGATGGGGAGAAAAGATCGAAAGAAAGTCAAACAGAAAGAAATTTAGGAAGGAAGGAAGGAAGAAAGAAAGAAAGAAATGTAGAATAGAATGAAGAAAGGAATGAAAAAAGAAAGAAAGAAAGAAAGAAAAGGAAAGGTACTAAGAAATAATTTAATGTAGAAAAGAGCGATGGAGAGAAAAGATCGAAAAAAAGTAAAACAGAAAGAGATGTAGGAAGGAAGGAAGGAAGAAAGAAAGAAAGAAAGAAAAAGGTACTAAGAAATAATTTAAAGTAGAAAAGAGCGATGGAGAGAAAAGACGGAAAGAAAGAAAAAGGAAGAAAAATCAGAAACGAAACAGAAAGAAAAAAACAAAACACAGAAATGAAAGAAAATAAAAAGAGGAGTAGAAAGAAAGAAAGAAATGTAGGAAGTAAGAAAGGAAGAAAGGTAGGAAGGAGTGGCAAGAAAGAACGAAAGAACAAATAGAAAGAAACAAAGATGGAAAGAACCAAACCCAAATTCGTTCACCTTAAACCCAGACTACTGTCTTCTATCAACTGCTGAGTCGATTGCCAAAATGACTGATAAAAGCAGCAGCAGATAAGCTGACCCTGCGTGGAAAAGACGTTTCACTGAAGCAACAGGTCAGTAGCAAAATGCTAATCACGTGATCAACGCCTGCGAAATATACCCGAGGATACTGATAATTAGTGGTGAGTTGAATATTTCATGGAGCTGAAACATGGAACCTAAACAAAAGATTGGCTCTCAAACTAAGAACCATGCAACGTGAACAGAAGAGGACCATGCTTAACATCACATGGAGAGACCACAAAACAGCACATTATATTAGAAAAAATAACAGGAGTCAGAGATATCATAGAATCCATTAGAAAACTCAAATGTCAATGGGACGGCCATTTTGCAAGAACGTCAGACAAATGCTAGACATCACGATTTACAACTTAGATCCCATTTAGACAGGTTCAGGAGATATTAGCGCAGCGATGCCTGTGACAGAGAGATCTGGCAAACATTGGGGAAGGTCTATGTCTAACAGCGGACGTTAAAAGGCTGATGATGATGATAAAGACGCATCAAAAGTGAAAGATGGGAAAGTGAGTAAATCGGTTTAAATACATGCAGTGTAATCTCGAAAGAAAAACCAACCCATTACTGAAAAGTGAAGCAGAATCCTGATTTTCCATCTGTCTGAATCAACCCCAAAAGAGACATTTCATGAACTGCTTCTGCTTGTTGATTATACAGGGATACTTGTCTTTTTCTGATTGGTTAGAATAATGTATATAGTTTCTGATTGGTTAGAAAAGATGACTAAAGAAAATTCGAATTCTCGTAAACTATTGTCTTACTTTTGCACAGAATTGATGCTCGGACTGAAGATGTTGTGAAATGTTGTCCACTCCAAGGTTGAGCCTCGATGGTCAATCAACAGGCGCTAGGTACGCTTACGTCCTTCATAGGTTTTCCACCCGAGTCCTACTCTTGAAACCCGCGAGGAGTGGTGCACTACGACACAATAGTTAGATAAAGAGCTAGTTATTTATAATCTGTATAAAATTGATCTGTAAACCGACAAACCTTCAGAAAAGATTATTAGTAGGGGATCAAATGAATAAAGGGAAGGAATAACTACCGGGAATACATTGCTAATATGGTCTACTAACATGGACTACCAGATGTTTTGGCTGAATTTCTGGCATACGGTTTCTGTGACATCATTAATGAAAGATAGGCGCCACTATGGAGACTCACTGAGACTTCCAATAATAACTATTTTTATTTTTTAAAATTCGCATAGGAACTAATGTCATCAGCATAAAGAATATTACTAGCTATTTTTTCATTGCGACTGACAGAGACCTTATGCCACAAATTCATGCAAAATTCAAAATCCCACGGACTGATATTTTGTGACATTTTCTCCCCTACTATATGTATCGATTATCAAAATTTCAGATAACAAATCTGGAAGTCAGAACATAGAGGCGCTATTTCTTTACTTGTGTGAATATCTAGCAAGGACAGGGGGTAACTTGAGAGTGATTTCAACCTACCTCCTACGATTTCAGATTATCTCCTTGAAAGATGTATGTATGTTTATTTATTAATTATTTAAGTTTATTTCATACCTAAGGGTAGGGTGCACGTGATTTCAACCTACTCCCTCCTATGTTTATGTAGATCAAAATATTAATCATGTATAAAATAACAGATATTTGCATTGATGACGGTGATTTTAATAGGTGACCAACAAATATTATTAATGGTTAACAAGGGCCAAATCGCGTTGGATACATTGGTTCTCGTAAGGACAGTGAAGTTAAGCGATGTTGGGCCTGGATATTACCCAGATGGGGGACCGTCTGGAAATACCAGCTGCCGTGTGCAGTAACAACATTGCGTAGGTGAAGTCTATTCATCCTTATCGGATTTTCTTCGAATTCTGAGAATTCGTGATTATCGTCATCACTTTCAGAGAATTCCGTTGGCGTGGTAACGCGACCCACGCTTGCTTTGAGTGTCGCCAAAGATTTACTGTATGTGTATAACGCACAGGTACTTTTTAGGGGATGATTAAAAGTTGCGCGTTATACGCCGTAAAATAAGTGTTGTATGACTGTATGTATTACTCATATGGGTGACCGTATGGGAATACCAGGTGTTGTTCACAGCAACAGGATTGTTCTGCGGCCGTCTTAGCCTATGTCCTGCCGCCGATTAGCAGAACATATTGCCAAGCTGGCACCGGCCTGTGCACCCGGTCCTTTTTACGTTCACGCTGCTCCATGGTGGACACACATGACAGAAGAAGACGGGTTATGATTACGGTTGTTGTGTCTTCAATAAACGCATACTGAGTTGTAAGCATAAGAATTTATCATTCGAGCTAAATCAGCGAGGGGTGATCTGAATAATGCAATTGTGATATGAAACCAGGCCCAGGCTACCGCTGGGGTAATATGTAATCGTGACGTGACTTGAAAGGAGGGTAGCTTGAAGATTTTACACTGGCGCAGAACCAATGTGTGTTAATTTTGCTGTTCTTTCTGCTAGGTTCTGTCACTTTAACTTTTATATTTTATTGGGAAATGTAACATCATGTGTGACAAAATACTGGCGAGAACGAGTATATTTAAAACTTTTCACTAGAGCAGTGGTTCTCAAAGGGTGGGGGTGGGAGTAGTCCAAGGAAGAAGGCTATTAGGTAAAAATAAAAGTCCAGTCTAGTTTTCTGCACTTCTATCTATCAAGTCGAAGGCTCGAAATAAGCTCCAAGTTGAGAATGATTTAAGATGTGCTCTCTCGCTAATAGACTCACAAATATAAGAACTAGTTGCAAAACAACAAAAACAGAGATCACATTGATGTGTATATCAGTTTTTTTGTAATAAATTAGAATTTCAAATGAAGTGTTCTAATTATTTTCGCTTGCTTTCTTTGACAATTCTCTGTACAATTATAAAATTAAACTAATTCTTAGTATGAAGCTGTCTAATTATACGGAAAATAACGTTATTATTTGAAATTATTCTTTGTTGCAACTTAATAAATGGAAGGGGGTTACTAGTAATCTTATTGACAAGAGTGGAGAATGACTTGAAAAGTTTTGACACTAAGGTTTTTTTTTTATTGATTGTGACGGTTGGAGATTTCAATGACAATGGGATAATTACTGGATCCGTGGGACGTAATATAACTCGTAACAGTTAGCGTCAATATGTTGTGGCAGGAAGTGTACGAACTTCTCAAAGGAAAAATAACTCTTAGATTTCGTCTGGACCCAGTCAGCTATTGTTAAACTTCAGGACAAAGTCAGGAGTTGACTTCGCTTTCTTACCGTAACAAGAACAAGAACAACCCTCACCAAAACTTAGGGTGTAGGCAACCTTTATCGAGCAGCGGGTCGCATGAGATATAGCTAATCATAAACCGGGCCACAAATTCACAGATTCACCGTCAGAATAATCTTTAGAATGTTAGGAACCTTTTAGCTAACAACATAGCTTGCATGCACCATTTCGTTGAGCTCTGTATGTCTTTTAGAAAAATGCCTATTTAGGCTACCGATCTGTTTCTTTCCTGTTTCATTTTTAAGCTTTCTGATATCTCCTTTAAATGTATCACACCCGGAATGTTTAGTTGCGTAATGACACCTAACGTTAAATTCTTTAAATGCGGAGTGGGATTCAGAACATATTAGACACGTTGGTCTGTTTTTTACTTCAACAAAGAAGTAATCATTTGTCCACTTATCCTGGAATTTTCTCATTTCTTAAAAAAAGGTTCCCTTAATAAAAACGTTATTTTCCTCATGGAATTAAGCGTGCCACTCAGAAAGTCAAAAGGGCCGAATGTGGCCCGCGGGCCGCAGTTTGCCCATGACTGGTGTAAAACCATATGTAAAATCCATATTACCATACCGTGATTTGAACTCACGACCTAGTGATTAGCAGCCGGTTTTCTTACTGAATGAGCTAAATTGACCAGACATAGATATTCCCGAAAATGTATCATACAGATACGCATGGGCTTATTTCATTCTAATAATAAATATAGAGAACGTTATAATTTTGTATTTATTATATGTACAATACAAAAGTTCAGTCAGAATAGAAGTTGGAGTGGAGTTTGACCCTACATCAGCCAGTCTTGTAGATGTCACATCTATTTATATAAAACAACTGACTCTGTTTGTCACTGTGCTCCCTTTAAACTGTGCCCCCACCCTTGGCGCAGCTTACTAAATTCGGTAGGCATACTTAGTGGACCTAAGGGAAGAACTATTTGCTTTAAAAAAAACCCAACTTTTTAAGGGGTTTTAGAGGGGGGTTCTATTTACATGTAACTATAATGCGAAACTGAACCCTTCCGTTCCGTTCATTTGTGCAGCTTTGATGTAACTCAACCAAATTTGGTATGCATACTTAGTGGACCTAGTGGAAGAACTTGGACTATTTGGTTCCACCCCCCAAAATTTTCAGAGGGTTTAAAAGGGTTTCTGTTTACAATTTAACTATAATGCTAAACTGAACCTTTACTTTTCGTTCGGTATACCTATATGTATAAGAATAACGGCCGATTTGTCCCCAAATTAACGTTATTTCTATCTAAGGGAAGTAACTCCACACGCCAGAAATACCTGTAAAATTGAATACTCTTGATAATTAATCGGACGAGTTGCTTCCCTTAGAACCGGCATTAATTTTGGGGCAAATTGGCAGTTACTTTTGGGACACCCTATATACATACTTTGTAAACTGTTCGATAGGGCGGGTTTTCAGCTACCCTCCGGGGGCCTATGGCCACTCCTGGGGAAGGCGGAGGACCTTCCGTTGGAACCTGCTCCAATGTCTATATAGTCATTGGGCGCAATTTAGGTTGGTTCTGTTTGTCTTGGTAGACAGTCTTAGCAGCCTGAGCTGCCATACCAGGGCGCTTAGTATGGAGGAAGTATTGTGCGGAAGTTTCATATCCCTATCGGAAAGATGTCCTCAATACGTCTGGAGATCAACAGAGCTGCAGAGGACGCCAGAGGATGTGATGTCTCTCTCCATCAACTGACTTCGGGTCCTTCCCTCTAGATTTTTTTGTCACGGTTTACTCCCTTATTGCACCTGATATTGCCAGACTGTTACCCATCTAAGTACTGACAAGGCTCGACGTTGCTTAACTCCGGTGATCGTACGCAACTTGGCCTTACGCAATTTACAGCCTCATAACAATAAGGGTACTATCTGCGGTCAGTCTTGTGTAGAGAGGCAAATTTTATTCTCATGAACTCATACCTGACCGTTATCAGAGCAGTCGGATTTGACCTGGCAGGCTGCTGCGAAGGGTCGAGATGGTGGGGGCTAGTAGACGAAGGAAAAAAAGGAAAAGCCTTGTTGCAAAATAACCATTAGCTGAAGAAAAAAAAAATGATTGCCATTAGGTAGACCTTGGGAGAGAGATTAAAGAGGCTACTTTCATAGACACAGTCCCCTGGGGGGATAATTATCAACATTTCTACAGTTAAAAAACCCACCCAACATTGATGAAAATATATATATATATATAT
>VCCN01006896.1:3461144-3474751 GCA_006491835.1 Architeuthis dux
TATTATTATTATTATTATTAAATTGTTTCTATGGTAGTAGTTGTTTATAACAACGAATATAATAACATAACAATAGACTAAAAAATAAATGTAAATCTATAACAATGACAGTATATTGTTGCAATGTGTATATCCTTTGCTCGGTGTTATCAGCTAGTTGTTATTATCTATGTCCCAAAGTGATCACAATAAGCTGATTCCTCTGTATACTAATATTTCTCTGTCATAGACTTCACTATTATACACACTGACAACTACACCCTAAAACCTTTTGTTATAGGCAACCCGATTCGGAATCTCTAGGGACCCTTTGCAAGTGTATTTTGGGCATAGTAAGACGACTTAACCGCCAAAAATGGATCGCAACATAAGGACTGATTTGACCGATCACCGCTAAAAGAAATAGTAGTCAAAATTAATAAAAAATGGTTTACAATACATTATTTAATAACAGATTTGAAAAAATAATCGTTTTTTACTGAAACTCAAACAGTCATTGCCGTTCCAGGTTAGTACGAAAGTAAAAAAAAATGTTAGCTTCTTTAGCGGTGATCGGTCAAATCAGTCGTTATGATGCGATCCATATTTGACGGTTAAGTCGTCCTATTTTGCCGTCTTTTGTTTTTCAAATTGAAGACTGGCCCATCTAAGTAAAAAATCACAATTTATAGGCGGGCAAAGAAAAGTTGTAAAGTGGTGGAATCTTGATGAAGAAGAGGGGGTTAGATTTGTGGGTGGTATGACACAGGTAGAGGGTTAAGGGTAGAGATAATGTATTCATGTCTGTAAAATTTTCTTCCACCGACAGGTGCGAGAAGCACTCTCTGGTTATCCCCTGCGGGTGGAAAGATGGCGAACATCCAGGAACGGTTGGTTTTTGGAAGGGAATCTATCTTCGCTGTTCGAGGTTAATGATGGGCAGTGGTGGTGAGGGATCGTGAAGAAGAAGAAGAAGAAGAAGAAGAAGAAGAAGAAGAAGAAGAAGAAGAAGAAGAAGAAGAAGAAGAAGAAGAAGAAGTATGGAAGCTAGGGAGAAGGAGAAAAGGGGGTTGGAAAGGGAAAGGGAAACAGAAAGAGAAACAAGAGGACACAATACAAATAGCAGAGAGAAAGAGGAATAAACAGTGAACAATGAAAATTATGAATCACCACTGTGTTGTGGGTGATCAATTAAAAAGTTGGGAAAATTAGTGATCAATGAATAAGTTACTTCTCTCGCCTTTTGTTGGGCTGTGATCACTAAAAAGGTCCGAATTTTCAAAAAAAAACAAGCGGGCACAAACTAGTGACCAATTTAGCATAAACCTACATTGCATATTGAACCTCCCTCTAAAAACATATTTGGGGGGGGGGGGTAAAAAACAGGGCATTTTCGCTACACATTGAGGGGAGTCTGTGTTCAGAATTTCAAGTTTCTACTATGAACAGTTAGGGCTGGGCAAACTCCGGATACATAGATACATATAAATGTTAGAACACAGGAATAACCTAAACCCAGCAGTGTTGTGGGTAGCTGTGGTTAAAAGGAAGAAGGCGAGAAGACTAGGCTATTAGAAAAAAATGGAAGCGAGAACAGGAAGAGGAAGTGGGCTCCACATATCACATTACTACTTACTCGTCACCCGAAGTGGCGTCACTCACTTCACTCTGTGCTATTGTATCGATAGCTGGATGCACCAGATTGGCATACACACTTTGACACAAATATACAAACTGCATTTGGAATCCTGGCTTTTACTTGGACTCGAACGCCGTCTCCAGGTCTTGGTTGAAGATACTCAGTTAAATTTAACTCAATGTTAATTATGATTAATTAATTAATTAATGATTAATTACGTGGGTCGGTCAACAAATAATGCCTGTTCTTCTTTAATTACAACAGATTTAATAGTAGAAGCACACAAAGCATACTAAAATGAACAGTAAAGTCTCAGGGTTCCAAATCTAGTCCTCAACATAGTCTACTTCCTTCTCAATTGTGGTATTCCACCTTTAAATGAAGATAAGTATACCCGCCTCGTAGAAGCTTTTTGGCTGCCTTCTTAGCCATATGCGAGTTGCCTCTTTCACTTCATCATCATTGAAGAACCACTGTCCTCTGAGTGCTTTCTTCATGGGCCCAAACAGATGAAAATCTGAGGGTGCCAAGTCAGGACTGTAGGATGGATGAGGCAAGGTTATCCAGCTGCTGTGAGGCCTTTTTCATGTTGCAAAAGCACATCACTCATCTTCAAATGTGGCCTAGCTCGAAGAAGACTTGCTCTGTGTTTTGACAATGTGCTCACGTCAGAATTGATAGTGGTACCATTGGGCATAAACTATAACAGTATCATTCCCCAAAGAGTAGCCATCACTTTCTCCTTTCACTTTCACTTTCTCCTTTCTCTTTAGTATTGCCAATAACTCCTTACTGTGCTTACATCAAGTGCAGCCTTTCCATAAACATTCAATAACCTCCTGTGAATGTTTTCAGCAACTTCTCCTTCCAAGAACAGACATTCTATGACAGGTCTTTGCTTTCTACGTGTGTTCAGAGGGGTAGCCATTTTGAACGGGGATTATGGGTAGGAAAAGAGAAGGTAATTCCATATCCTTTCACCCTGGGCTTTTAGACACTTTATGGTTTACAACTAAACAAACCCCTAGGAATTATGACTAATATTTTTTAAATTAAATTAGAACAGACATTCATTTTAGACTGATCCCCTTAATTAATTCATTTATAATTATGAATCTTCCAGGGAAATCTAACCTACTATCATTATGAACAGAAGGCAATATAAGTCATAAGCATTACGACAATGTTATCATATCCTCTACCTAAAGCAAATACCTCTCCCACTTTTCATTAAAAGATATTCAATTCAGAACACATTTGAACGAAAATAATCCATTTGTGCCATGCGATTATAGAAATTATAATGTCCGGTAATAGGTATATGTCTGGTTATTTCTCCACATTTAGAAGTAAACAAACTTATAACGGTTTAGAGATTTTCAGAGGACACAGATCTTAATTAATTAGACCTGAACTAATTAACCTCTTTATATGTTAAATAATTTCATAAAATATATATACATTTTTTACATAGTTATATGATGTATCATGAACTAATTAACCTCGTTATATGTTAAATAATTTCATAACATATATATACATTTTTTACATAGCTATATGGTGTATCACGTTCAGTATATAGTGTACGTATACAGTATTAACCCCTACCATCGTTTAACGACGGCTCACTGTGTTTAAGTAACAAACATTTAATAACATACGAGAGAGTAGGCACTACTTTAATGCATGTGCATGTTACAAACAAATAGTAAGAAAGAAAAGCAATGCTGTGAGATAATGTAATATAAGCGACCAACGATCCATGCTGACTAAACTTCAAGCCAGTGTACTGTTAGACCAGCAAGAAGCTGCCAGTGAACTCACCCTGTAACGAAAGAAACAACATTTTAAAAAGTGACCTTTCAGCACCTGATATCTTCCTGTGGGGGGTTTTCTGAAAAGCAAGGTCTATGAGACACGCCCAGCCAGCATCCGTGTACAGAAGAAGAACGCTCACCTTTTGTACAGGGAAACTGGCTGGACGTGTCTCGTAGACATTCCACGGAACATCCTACAAAAGGGGATGCGTTCCTTTCCAGCAAGAATGCAACGGTGTTTGGGAAATCAAGGTGTCCATCCCGTTGACATTATTTTTAAACCTTAATATCATATGAACTTGAACTATATACATTTGTAAATCTTTCCGTGTCAATGAAACTATTGTTCACATATTACAGTGCTTTACTGCATGTCCAGGTTACATACAAATAGTAAGAAAGAATGCTGTGAGATAATGTGAGTCATATGACCGACCAACGATTCATGCTGACTAAACTTCAAGCCAGTGTACTGTTAGATAACCAAGAAGCTGCCAGTGAACTCACCCTGTAACGAAAGAAACCACATTTTAAAAAGAGACCTTTCAACACCAGAGTTCTTCCTGTGGGGGACATGAACATGATACATCTGAAAATCAAGGTCTATGAGACACGTCCAACCAGCATCCGTGTACTGAAAAAGAGTATCCAGATGATGATCATCTGAATGCGTACCTTCTGTACACGTGCTGGGTGGCTGGACGTGTCTTGTAGACATTCCACAGAACATCATACAAAGGGGGGTGCGTTCCCTTCCTGCAAGAATGCAACAGTGTTTTGAAAGTCATGGTTGACATCTTATGGACATTATTTTTAAACCTTAATATGAACTGTATACATTTATGATTGATTGATTGATTTGTTTAGCGGCATATCACCCCTTGATGGGTCATTTAATGCCGAAATCAGTTTAAAATTCCGAAAGTCGGAGGTTTGGGTTTTTTTTAAATAGAGTCTTGCAACTTTGAAAGGTTTTCTTTATTTTTAAATAGAGTCTTGCGACTTTGGTGAAAGGTTGGGGTTTTTCTAACTAGAGTCTTGCGATTTTAGTGAAAGGTTCTTTTTTAACTAGAGTCTTGAGACTTTGGTGAAAGAACAGGTGGCCACTGTTTGGGGTGGGTTTTACCCCTCTGAAGTGGATGCAATCGGCGTATTCTAGGCCCCAGCCGACAGGGCCGATACATTTATGAATCTTTCTGTGTCAATAAGATTATTGTTAACCTAATTCAGCGCTTTGATACTAAATTTGAAAAGCCTCAGGTGTTTCTGCTCCATCATATATTATTCGAATGTGCACAATAGTCTCCAACGGAAAAATTGGAGAAGAGAATAGTTTCAATAGAAAGAATTGGTAAAATGTTATTGACGACATACCAATAGGGATATTTACCAACAATAGAGTTGTTAGAGAAAAATAATAATGACTCAACATATACCAACGAGATAATTGGTAGGTATAGTACTGACGGCATTATCAGTAAGGGATATTTACCAACGAATTAATTGGTATGGAATCATAGTTATTGTCGACATTTTCAATAGAAGATAATTACTAAGGAATTAATTGATAAACGTAGTTACTGCAACATATCAGTAAGAGTATATTTACCAACGAAACGACGCATAACGATAGGTTGGAAAGCATTTGGTATGAATAGAAACACATTAAAGAGGGCCTTGCCAATGTGCTTAAAGCATAAAGTATACAATGGATGCATAATAACAGCTATTACTTACGATGCGAAACATGGAAACTAACAAAACGAGCTGTAAAAAAACTTAGAATCGCACATTAGAGAGCTATGGAAAGAGCAATGCTTGGGATAACTCTAAGAGATAGAAAAAGATCAACATGGATCAGAGGGAGGACTAGAGTGAAAGATATTATACAAATAATTAAGCAACAAAAATGGAGATGGGCTGGTCACCTAGCAAGAAGATGTGACAATAGATGGGACAAAAGACTAACCGATTGGTGCCCACATGGCAGTAAACGCAGTAGGAAAAGACCAGACACAAGATGGAGGGATGAAATAGAAATGTTTGCTGGTAAGACGTGGCAGAAGTTAGCACAATCGAGGTAGTCATGGAAATAGATGGGAAAGGCCTTTGTCCAGCAGTGGACTTATAACGGCTGATGATGACAATGGTGCTGGGATTGAGGTGCGAGGTAGCCAAACGGGTAACTGTACGGAGAATGGATTCAGCGAGCCAAGTTCAAACTCAGGCTTGGACAGTTTGTGTTCACTTCGCACTAATGTCCTTGGTAAAGGCATGAATCCATCTCTCCCCAGCTATGGGTAAAATAGCACACTGAGTCTAATTCACACATCGCAAACGGGTCGATTTAGTAATGTGATATGTGGAGCACAAGCAGGGACGACTGACGCCGTAGCCAGCGTAAGGGCGCTATTTACTTTTTATGGGTTGTTAAGCAACTGACATTTAATGAGGAAAAGGATCATTATAGTAATAGGCAGGAGAATGTATGATGCGTTTATTAGGTATGACTGAGTAAACATATAATATTGAGCCCGAGAGTTTGCAATGCAAACGACTATGAAATATTCAAGTGCCAATGCCATTGAACCAGAAAAGGATATGAGTCACGGTAAAGAACTTGGATGGCTGCACTCAACTGTACCTAGGCGAAGAGTGAGCGAAACAATGTTTTGTCTTTCTGTTTATATAAGAAACACACGGACGGAGTAGTAAACACGAAAGGGATTTCACAAGTTTGTCCGTGACGGGAAGAAATCTGTGTTTATTTATTGTTGTATTCCAACTCGTGTAAGTTAATTACACGGACTGAATGTCTATAATTTGTTATAATGAGGTCTTTACAACTTGGTCTTTGACGTATATAAGTTTCACTGCTTGTAATGCTGTAGTTTTGTTATTCTCTTCTTCTTCTTCTTCTTCTGGTACCTTGCTGATCGCACACTTGGGTGATCATGGTTCTCCACATCGAGCGATCCCTCGCAATGCCAATGATGTCTCGTAAACTTAGTTCTGTTAATTATTTCACATCATCAATATATTTTTATCACAGCTAACCACAACACTGGTTTATTGCTAGGTTTAGATTATTCATGTGTTCTGACATGTATATGTATCTATGTATCTATCTATCATCTATCTGTGACTTCGTCCAGCCCTAACCGTTCATAGTAGAAACTTGGAATTGTGCACATACACTCACCCCTTTTTTGTTTTTTTAAATACCCCCCATAATAGGTTTTTAGAGGGGGGTTCAATTTTCAATGTATGTTTATGCTAATTTGGTCCCTCTGTTTATGTCCAGCAGCATTCATGCTAGTTTTTTGAAAATTTGGACTTTTTAGTGCCCAACAAAAGTAACTTATTCATTGATTACCCCTTTTTCCAACTTTTTAATTGATCACTCTCAACACAGGTGACAGGTGATTCATAATTTCCCTTAGAATTCTAGTCTTATTTGTTTTCCTTTCCATGCTCCCCATGCATATTGCCTTGTAATGTAAGTCATTCTATTTCTCCCTTCCTGATGATACGGCCCAGGAATTCAAGCTTCCCGTCATTTAATGTTCCTAATAATGATATTTTTGTGTTGGTGCGTTGGAGTACTGCCTCATTTGTTACCCTATCGCTATATGATATTTGTAGTTTTTATACCAAAGCCAGACACATGTAAAAATTGTTACTCCTTAAATGATACATACAACAGAAATAATTCTTTAACCCTTTATGGGGCATGTGATTTTATATGATCACCTGAGGACCCATCAGCCAAATGCAACTATCGTAGCCACAAAGGCAACATAATCCGCACCAATCAAGTACACTTGAACAAAGACAGAAACTGTTTTAAGGCATACCACACCCCATTAAATTAGCCTGTTTTTGGTCCATACAATACAATTTTAAAATCAACCCTGGGGTGTTATTCTTTTTGTCAATATCAATTGTTTGTATCTATTCATTATATAGAATGTTATTCTTTAATTCTATTTTTTATTTAACTTTCTACTTTAATTTTTAATTTTTTTATATTTTCCATTTTTGGTCACTTTTTGGGCGCGGCATCATATATTCAGAAAATACTTCAGAAAGCTTGCAACTGAAAATATCTTATAATTAGGTCTAGTTTAACATACAAAAAGGTTGTTTTGATATCTAAAATATGTTTAGGGATGCCCTATGAAGGGTTAAATGTAAAAACAGAATAGAATTTTGATTCTTCGATGGGCTGGTTTTGTCAAGATACGGTAAAATCTGTTCGCCATTTTCTAACCAAAAATAACAACTTGGCGGTGAAACTTTATTGTTATTTGTTCTCTAGATCATCTCTTTTCTTCTTTCCATCCCCAGACACAGATCGACTAGACTTGAAGATTTTTAGAAAAAAAAATAAAGCTCTCACTACACGTAAAGATAATCAAATCTGCGTGGATTTTGCTACACGCGACTGTTGGCAATATTAGAACAGGACTTGATAAGTTGAGACATGGTGGAATTAACAGACACCCAAGGGAGGTAATTCTGTATCCACTCATTCATGCGCTTAAACAAAAACGGAAGCAGTTTCGATATTTTATCTTTTCCAGTGTGGGAACTATTTTTTTTTTTTCATGTCTGGTTCGTTTCTACTATGTTATTTTCTTCTGTAAGTTTGTTTTGTTTATTATTTTTGTATGTTTTTCTTCTTTCTCATCTCTTCATAAGATACACATTTATTACGAAAATAATTAGAAAACGTAAAATGTCATCAAAACTTGTCAACATAGGTTTCTTCAGTTTTTAAGTGGGGCTAGCTGGCTGGTTGACTGGTTGTGTATGTGACAGCGTACAGGCCGCACCAATGAAGCTAGTGGGCTGAAAATTTAGACGTTCCCCCAAATGGGTTTTATTGGAGGGTAAAATTTACAATGTAAGTTTATGCTAAATTGGTCTCTTAGTTTATATCCGGCAGTGTTCACGCTTGTTTTTTTTTTTAAATTCGGACTTTTTTAGTGATCACCGACCAATAAATGGCGAGAAAGGTAAGTTATTCATTGATCACCACTTTTTCCAATGTTTTATTATTATTTTTATTATTATTATGGCTTGTAATTCGGGTCTACAGGTGTTGTATAGCCATCTTGGTCCGAGGGAGGAAAATCCCGAACTTGGAGTAAAAGGAAGATTCGAAACTTGTTCATAAAAATATGAGGATATATTTTTATTTCATAAGATACATTGTGTCGTGGCGGAGAATGAATAGGGAGGTAACGAGAGCCGACAGACTGTTCTTAACAGGGACATTGGTCTTATGTTTTCCCAGGCCTGGTATGTCTCTCTGAGGGCGTCCGGTGTCTCTCTGGCTTTTTCGAAGGTCTCTGTGTCGTTTTTATCGGGCTAGAACGCCCACGCTCATTTTCCAGCCACCACCTGCAAGTTCAGTCAACATCCTGTTTGTGACCCCTGAATACCCAGTGCGTCCGTTTCCGGTATAACTCTGTTGTCGCCGATATCCTGTTTAACTTTCAACACCTGTGGGGTTCAAATCTGCGACCTCCGTCCACGGCAGCCCAAATATCCAACACAGGAATTAGAGTATGGATTACGAAAATAAAGCAGTAACTCTGTAGGAGGGACCACACTATTTAACCTGCACCTTTATTTATTCATTGTTAATGTTCTCAAGTTTATGCTAGTTCTATGTATAAGAGGCCCACCGAACCTGACGTGCCCCAGGCCCAAGGTCTAAATCCGGCCTGTTTCTATTGAGTGGCTAAACAGACCTGCATTCATTTATTCTTTTATCTTTATTTCGTGTCGTTTTATTTATTTGTTCATGAAAACCTCACAGGAGATCAGGTGACAGCAAGTCTCTTCAATACTCCAGGACTCTCCTTGGTATTCTAGTTGATTTTAATAGTGCTGTCATTAGCACAATCTTTTGTATCTTTATTATTATTATTATTATTATTATTAGTAGTAGTAGTAGTAGTAGTAGTAGTAGTAGTAGTAGTAGTAGTAGTAGTAGTAGTTTATCCCCATGAAAGAATTCGTTTCAGTTGGAGAGTCCATTGTTTCAAATGGTGGGTAGGAGATATTTCTATCAAAAAATGTGTTACCTTTAAGTGGAGGTGTCTATTGTTACAGACAAAGAAATAAACAAAAAATCACACTGTCCATTATATAATCAGCTTCAGCTTCTTCTTCTTCTTCTTCTTCTTCTTGCTGCTGCTGCTGCTGCAATAGTTTCGATCGAAAGAGATCACCTCGATGTCATTCTTCAATTGAAACTCCCAAAGTAAGTGAATATCAAATGTAATGAAGCCAAACAATGCTACTTTCACTTTTACTTTCTCTTTCCTATCTGGGACAATGCATCATTTGTTTGTTTCTTAATAAAGTATTGCTTTCACAAAGAATAGGTAAAGTGAAAATTACAAAATGTTTTTCGAAAAGTTCTCTATGTTCTAAAACAATAGTTTCGATCGAAAGAGATGAGCTCAATGTCATCACAATTCTTCAAGTGAAACTCCCAAAGTAAGTGAAGATCAAAAGTAATGAAGCCAAACATTGATCCTGATAATATCATTTGTTCAAAAACAGAAAAAGAATATTTTTCATGAAAACTAACCAATGACTTAACTTATTTTGCCTCATGTGTTAACGTTGTTTCTTATTATCTCTCCACTTACTCTTAGTTGTAATGCAATACTGGTAAAAAAGGGGGGTGGAAACAAAAAGGAACAAAGGGGAAAGAAATAAAATATTATTTTGATGCAAATTTTCCCAGTACTATCTTTTGCATAAGGACATTTTGAGAAGTGTCATTGAAGTTTACTAACCTCCTTATTGCTTGAGCAATCAGTGAACTATAGTACGTCGTTTACAAATCTTAGTTAGAGAAATGAACATAGGTCGGAGTTTAAACATTTAGCAGAAAGAGTCATTTTTGGATAAAATAGTCACTAATAATGAGGAAAATGGATTTATCAAGGGAGTCCATGATGAAGAATGCAGTTCTTTTCAGTGTTTTTGTGGAATTCAAAGAGAATTCTTTATTATGAATTACTGGAACCTGAACAAACTGTTACTGTGCAACGTAAAAGTGAGCAATTGGCTTATTTGAATGATGCAGTTCTTTTCAGTGTTTTTGTGGAATTCAAAGAGAATTCTTTATTATGAATTGCTGGAACCTGAACAAACTGTTACTGTGCAACGCAACAGTGAGCAATTGGCTTGTTTGAATGATGCAGTGATTTCAGTGTTTTTGTGAAATTCAAAGAGAATTCTGTATTATGATTTGCTGGAACCTGACCATTTATTTTGCTGCATGATAACGCTAGTTCACATGTTACAAATGCAATGCAGCAAAGGATCTGTGACAGAAGGTTTATCCACCCTCGAACCTATTCTCTGGGTCTGTCACCTTCAGACTATAAACTTGATTCATTCCATGCAACACTATTTGTCCGGTCAGTGCCTCCAACAAGTCCAAGGCATCGTGTCGAAATCGGAATTGTTCTTTTCTGATGGAATACACAATTTAGCTGAGAGGTAGCGTAAGGTCGTCGAAATCCAGAGAAACACTTTGATGACTGGATAATGATGCTATGAATTAATGTGGATAAATTCGTCAAGAAATGCTAGAAACCATTGCATCAACCTCATATGATGGAATGCGCAATTTGGCTGAAAGGTGGCGGGAAGTCAAACAAAGCTCGCAAACATATATTAATGACTGAATAATGATGCTATGAATAAAATACTGTGTCTAAAGAGTTCTGGAAACCTTTGCATCCATCTGAAGAGAGAGTGCATAAATTGTTTCTAGGAAGATATGGCTGGATACGATGTTTTAGAAAATTGTGCTACCAATGCATCCATCGACACCAGGGACAAGCCGTGGACTGCTTAAGATAGGAAAGACTAGCTCAAGTGGTGAAGTAGTTCAAAGACTTGGTGTCACTTGGTCTTCTCTGAGAAGAACGAAGGTGATATGGAATAGAGTTTTGGGAATTCTTGAAAATTATGGACAATTACACATTTTATTAAGAATATCGATTACTAAAATGCTAAGCTATAAATAAAAACTTAACATATTTATACTATGTTGTTATCTATTTATGTATTTGTTCATCTATCTGTCTATATCACCCATGATATCACGGGTAGGATGTATTGAACAAATATATGCAATACCTCAGGTATTTACAGCAAAAAATCCAGAAGAAATTCACTTCTTAAACCCTTTAACATTTAGCTGAGAAAGCAGTAGACAATAGAGATGGACATTTGGCACACTGCCATCTTTTCAGATGCTCAATTTTCCCAAAATGGTTGTTGATGCGAACTGTTTAACTAAGAATTCTATTTGAACCACCTGCAGCACACTATCAAAAATTGTGTGCAGGGCAACGTGGGAAACTGGTTGTTCAAAGCTTCTGAAGCAGGGTTTCTCAAACGTTTTATTTCAGTGTGCCCTTCCGTCTTGTCCGGCAGTGTTGGTGTACCCCTTGTGAAGAATGTAGTTGATTGATTGATTGATTGATTTGTTTAGCAGCATATCAACCCTTGATGGGTCATTTAATGCCGAAATCAGTTTAAACTTCCGAAAGTCGGAGGTTTGGGTTTGTTTAATAGTCTTGCGACTTTGGTGAAAGGTTATTTTTTAACTTTTTTAACTAGTCTTGCGAAAAACAGGTGGTCCCTGAATTTTTTCTCTTTTTTTTGGGGGGGGGAGGGGTCCTACACCTCTGCAGGAGATGCAGTCGGCGTATTCTAGGCCCCAGCCGACAGCGCCGGGAGAATGTAGTGTAAGATGTATAGATACCATAGAGCAGACAATAGATATGTAACATTTGTTGGTAATTTCATTTAATTTAATGTTACATTTTTAATGGGATGGGTGAGACTGGCTCTTACCAATAAGTAACTCAATTCTAGGCACAGTTTCAGAGAGACACACCCGCATATTATTCTCAATTGACAGTTTTGCACGAAATTAAGTTTATACTATAAAAAAAGCGCATCAAGGGCGTTCAAGGAAGTCGAACCTTGTTGTTATGATGCTTCCTGCGACAATAGTTTCGATCAAAAGAGATGAGCTCAATGTCATCACAATTCTTCAAGTGAAACTCCCAAAGTAAATAAAGATCAAAAGTAATGAAGCCAAACAATTCTACTTTCACTTTTACTTTCTCTTTCCTCTCTGGGACAATACTTCATTTGTGTGTTTCTTAATAAATTATTGTTTTCACAAAGAATACGTAAAGTAAAGATTACAAAATGTTTTTCGAATATGTTGTAAAACAATAGTTTCGATCAAAAGAGATGAGCTCAATGTCATCACAATTCTTCAAGTGAAACTCCCAAAGTAAATAAAGATCAAAAGTAATGAAGCCTGACAATTCTACTTTCACTTTTACTTTCTCTTTCCTCTCTGGGACAATACTTCATTTGTTTGTTTCTTAATAAAGTATTGTTTCTCTATTTTGCGTTTAGTTCGTTGTGTTTATTTCGAAATGCCAGTGGGTTTTTCTTTTTTACAAACCTCGCGTACCCCTCACCCGAAACTTCTCTTGCCTACCCCTAGGGGTACCCGTACCCCAGTTTGAGAACCTCTGTTCTGGAAGATGTGGTAAATATCAGTTCACAAAAGTACATATCCATTCTGCAGGAGAAACTTCTTCCAATAAACGCTGACGGTTATTTGGCAAAAGCAGCATCTTTTTCGTTTGAGATTTATGTTACAGAGCAGAGAAGAGACACGAGAATGGCAGGCCCAAAAAGGTATTAAGCAATTCACATGTCCAATTCAGGCTCTTGATGGAAATTCTATTGAATATATCTTTCTAATATTGGAAGGTGAAATAAGACGAATGTTCAGAAAATAAACTTGTGTAAAAGAAGATTTCCGTTGTTTCGAATGCATCCTGTTCAAATATTTTTTGTTTGAAAATAGACATGTCTATTTATTTTTGCCATGTCCTTATATCTTATAGGTCAGCATATATACCGTATATATTCGTGTATAACACGCATTCGTATATAATACGCACCCCTAATAATACGCACCGTATATAATACGCACCCCTAATTATGTGCTATGAAACCCTGGATAAAAACATCTCTCGTGTATTTTTAGTGGTTAAATTTAATTTTTCTTGTTTACGCACAAGAGAACGTATGTTCGG
>VCCN01006896.1:3657352-3678043 GCA_006491835.1 Architeuthis dux
AAATACTAGCTTTTACCTTGTGGTAAACAGCTAACTGCTTATAGATAGATAGAAAGAGAGATAGATAGATAGACATAGTTACCTCTAAGCGGTGATGTGCAAACATGTTTTGAAAACAGCACACAACAGAAATAAATGTGCACACAAAAGTTTAGTTACCTAAAATAATGTAGTAATTAATACTTATATTTATAAGTATAATCATATATTATAATTATACTTATTGAAAATAACCTTTTAGCTAACTCTTTCTGTTAACTAGATTGTTGGTTTTTCAAACACCACATTTGTGAGGGTTGTTATTGTTATTAAATGATTTTGACATTGCATCACTTAAAAATAAGAAATACTCATTGATGTACAATAAACTATGAAAATGAGAAATACCAAAAATTATTTTCAATTTCAGTGTTCTAAACGTTATAAATATTAAAATTCTAAAACAAACATAAAATTTTAAAATAACATTTTTATGAACATAGTTCCATCTTGTGTATTGGTGTATGTCTTCTGATGTACATGTTACGGCTGTTTAGGCCATTTTCAACATCATAACTGTTCTCATTGATGTTTTATTTAATGGAACAACAAACTGAACAAAGTAGTTCAAAGTATAGAATAGAATCTTAATTGCATACATTACTTTGTAGAATGCAATCATATTTGTGTTATATCAAAACATGCCAATACAGTTTTATTAGCCATAACAGTGCCAAAATTATCTTGAAACAATTTCAAGTTTACATTTGCACAAACATTTATTGCACATATAATTTTGTCAAAGGAAAAACATTTGCACAACATAAGATTTTTGCATACACTGACTACTAAAAATAGAGGGAACATTGTAGATAGATACTAATTTTCAGTCGAAGACGAAGGAAATGGCTTTTCATTGTTATTTAAAATCAGTTTCCACTTACAAAATTATTGTGTTGCAAGGCCTCACTAACCAGGCAGCTGTGGCTTCGAAGGCATTTGATTTGCTTTTTCCAAATTCACAAACCATTTTATTCTTGCTGTTGGAGCAGTATTCAAAGTTATCTCCCTTGAATTCAAACTACTAGTTACTTCCCTTGATGCATTGTTCTGTTCTATGAAGACAAAATCTTCCAATAGTTATGAGAAACTATTTTTCGCAATTTGTCTCATGTTAATCAAGTAGGATAACATTCATTTAGATAACATTTCACTGAATACGATCATAGCCTGCACGTTTAGGAAGAGATTAAAGAAATTAGAACTGTGGCGGTGATGTCATTGATGATGATGATGATGATGATGATGATGATATCATGAGGATGATGATGTTAATGATAGTATGATGATGATGATACTGATAGTATGATGATGATCATGATGATGTTACTGATAGTATGATGATGATCATGTTACTGATAGTATCATGATGATGTTAATGATAGTAACATGATGATGATGATGTTACTGATAGTATCATCATGATAATGATGATGATGTTAATGATAGTATCATGATGATGATGATGTTACTGATAGTATCATGATGATGTTACTGATAGTATCATCATGATAATGATGATGATGTTAATGATAGTATCATGATGATGATGTTACTGATAGTATCATGATGATGATGATGTTAATGATAGTATCATGATGATGATGTTACTGATAGTATCATGATGATGATGATGTTACTGATAGTATTATTATGATGATGATGTTAATGATAGTATGATGATGATGATGATAATGATAGGATGTTGATGATGATGATGATGATGTGAATCTGTATACCAGTTATTTCTGGTGGCTGTCTATCGAGATCACGTGACAGTAAGTCTCCTCAAATTTCCACTACTCTTCTCCTCAGCATGCGTATGCGTACAAACTTCAACAGTGCTGGGGTCTGAATCTTATCAATTCTCGTTCAGATTTCTAATTCCTGCAACCATTTCCAAAGTGTCTCTGGGACAATTCTTTGTGCTCCACTGATTATGGACACAGTTGTTAACTTCACATTCTATACATTCTTTTCAGCCCTCGAACAAGGTCTTCCTATTTATTTATTTTCTCATATTTGTTTTTCTTTCAGCTTCATCACGTGGTCCGACTGGCACAGCTACAACCATAATTTATATCCTCTTTCTTTGTCACAAGTTATCTGAATTTCTTAGATAAAGCATTTTCATTAGTAATTTTATCAACTAGTTTTCCTTCATCTTATTAGGTAATTTGACAATATGAAAATGAAATATTGAAATTAGCATGTTACGTCTCAAACATATTTATTACCTATAGTTTTGAGAATGGTCATTAATATTCAAATGGTTCTTCAGACGATTGAATTCCTTCTTGTTGTCTGTGTTGTAAACACAACGTTTCGGCTGATCCATTCTTTGGCCTTCTTCAGGTGTAAAATCTGAGTGTGATGGGTTAAACAGAAGTTTTTATTTTTAAAGGGGGGTAACCCTTATAACGCAGGGCCCGAGTGTTTCTGTGTCTTTGTCTTGTTGGGTTTGGGTCTGTTGAGAGATGGAAGCCACATCGGGTTGAACTCTGCATTTAGTCAACATGTTGATGTCAGCTGCTTCTTTGATTTTTCTCTGCTGCCAAAGGCGACCACCTTCCTCTCTGGTAGGAAGTCCAGATTATTGACAGAGAACGTCGTGTTTACAACACAAACAACAAGAAAGAGTTCAATCATGCGAAGAAGCATTTGAATATTTATTACCATTAAGATAAGCCTTGATACATTTCGCTGAGTTTCATTCGGCATCTTCAGAAGCTCTTTTGCAGTGCAGAAAACTCCAGTATGTGCAATCCACTGCTCACATGTTTGTGTGAAATGTAAACTGATCTGGGAAAAACAGAGAGAGTATTGTGGAGGGGGGGCAGTGTGCCCAGGATGTTGGTCAAATGTATGTCAGGTTCTGGTTATCTATGTGCCCAGTATGGGGTAGCAAGAGGGTTTCCTTTTCTTAGTGTAGGTGTGTAAGCTTTTAGATAGAGTGGGTCTATGTCTATCAGCCTTTAAATGGGTGAGAGGTGTTTGTGTGATTTATGTGTTTTGTGTGACATGTTCCCTCTTCTTATGAGTGGGTGCCTATGTGTGTACATACAAATGCATGCATACATATACAAATATAGATACATATAGATACATACACACACACATATATAAATACATCTACACATAAACATACATATACACATAAATACACACATATATATGCATAGAAACATATACATATACACATATACACATATACACATGCATATATATAAATATACATATACGAATAAATAGAATGTGTATATATAAACAAATACAAAGACCCAAGTACTTACATATAAATGATAATATGATAAATAATAATTATAAAGACATTTATTAGTTGAGAACCTATATTTGCCTGGTGCCAGTGTGAATGACTGCTAAACGAGTGGCCTAAATCGTAAATGTGAATAAAGAAATGAACTCCATGCGAGAATTGAACCTGCGTCCACCCATGTCGATCCCTGCACGGAGCTCTTTTATTTATTCACATTTATGATTTAGGCAATTCTCACAGTTTTTTGTGCTGAATATTTGTTCTTAAGTTAATATCTAATACAACAAGTTGAACAATGTTTGCTTTTGGTACAAAGAGGCCATAACTTTTACCCCAAATGTTAAACCCTTGTAAAAAATACATTTTTTTATGGAGAATATTCCCATCCAATTTAGCTTGATTTACCTCTGTTCCTGTGTTTAGGGTCGCTGTCACTTGGCCAACATCAACGGCGCTTTGATAAAATTGCTCATAACAGAACCTGACAAGAAAGAAAAGAGAGAATTTTATTTCAGTATTTTCACTTTAATATAGTCCTATCATTAAATACCATTATTTGTATACCAGTCTCACTATTATTCAGTGTGTATGGAAGTGTGTGTATTTATGTTAGGTTTATGCTCACTCGCATTCAATGAAACATTCAAAAGAAATCTCTGTGCCAAAATAGTTGTGATGAAAGCTTTCAAAAAAACAAAACATTGTGAACAAGATGCAGCAGACACCTAAAGAAAGTCTAGGTATACACTATACTGGCCCAAATGTAGGGATCAAAACAACAAAAATGAGGATACTACTTTGTATAATTCATGGATTCTTTTATCAAGCCCAGAAAACTGAAAGTTAAATCTTTTGCTCCACTTGAAGTATGAGTTACATGATTTGTTTTTTTAAGTCCTAGAGTATTTTCATATTTCAAGCCTTAATTATTTACTTTATATCAGCTCAGAGGTTAGAGTGGACTGAAAGCTACAGTGGTGGAATCAATAGATGCTAGGTTTGTGAGCCTTGTTCATTCATCTTATTTAGAAGTTTGGAATATGTATAACCCACTAGTATGCCCAAGGGTGGCTAACAGGTACTATGGACGAGTGACTTGAAACAATTCCCACAGATATTTCACACACACACACACACACACACACACACACACACACACTTTAGTGGTGGTAGCCTGTCACCTAGCTACTGAATTCTGGTCATAATCACTGGCACCCTCCAACTTCCTTTTCTTTTTCTAAAATTCATAACTCTCTCCCAGTAGGTCACAATACTTTCAAACATACCATATACAGCTAATTCACATATATTTCTTAAGCCTGTAACTTCAATGGCCTATGCACTTCCAACAATGCCTGTAAGTCTTGTTTGTGCATTTATTACATTGCTTTCTATATCATTTATTGCATTACATCTTGTATGTGCCAAATGCACTGCCTAATTTGCATAAGTATTACATTGCTGATTGTATTATATTGCCTTGTGTACACATTTATTGTTTTGTGTATACATAGTCTTGAGTGTGTACTTGTTTCATTGCCTTGTGTACACATTTATTGTCATTTTGTACACATTTATTAAATCATCTAGTATATTCTTTCCTTTTTCAGTTTTATCATTTTTCTCTGCCAATAAACCAGTTGACCAATATGTCATCAGTGTAAGTTAAGTGAAAACATTTATTCTGGCTTTCAAGGTTTTACACATCAACTAAGGACAACACTATATGTAAATATTATTGTTGTTCTTTTGTCTTTTCTGAACCTGACCAGATATCCCTGAGGGACAGAGATTGTTGTCTGAGTGAAAACAAAATTTGAATCAAATGTTGTCAGACTGATCAATATGATCTCTGTGTCTGTTTGAAGAATGAAGATTCATTAAAATTGTAACAGATGATATGTCTATCAAATAGGTTTTTACGTGTTCCATAGAACTTTGGTTGAGTTTAGTATCCTTTTCAACATATAGTCTTCCAAACAATGGATTACCTCCCTTATATTTTTTTCCTAATAAATCATATTGCATTTTGGAAGCTATTGATTATTGCAATGATTATTTATTTTTGTTTCAGATGTTTTAATGGGGATTAACTAGTTGTTGTAATATAAATGAAATAAACTATATTGCATTTTGGACGCTATTTTTAGTTTTAATTCTGATGCAATGCACAAACTAGGGACCAATTTAGCAGCCCTCTAGCTCCATTGGTGTGGCCTGTGCGCATGAGACATACATAGCCAGACAGCCAGACCGACTTGAAAACTGAAGAAACCTATTTTGACAGTTTTGGTGACAGTTTTGGTTTACAGTTTCTAATAATCATTGCATCAGAAATAAAACGAAAAATAGCCCTCAAAATGCAATATAATTTATTAGGAAAAAATATAAAGGAGGTAATTCATTGTTTAGAATGCAATATTTTGAAAAGGTTACTAAACTCAACCAAAGCTGAAACTTCTAGATCACAAGAGCTGTGGCAGTGAGTTTGTGTATTCTGCACAAGTGTTTACTGAGGGGGTAAAGAAAGGGAGTCAGTGAATACAAGGAAAGAGAAAAGAATAAGAGTAGAAGTTCAAATACACATTCAGTGCATTCAGTGCATGGCTACAATGTTAATTTAATTCAGTAAAGGAAGACTTTAGGCAAATACAAATTTTAAATTGATAATATTGGGGACAAGGAGTTAAACAAGTGATAGTCTGAAGATGACAGTTCTGGAGAATACACTGCATGTAGAAGAATTTCCCATCCCATCTTTATGATCGTTTGCTGCATCACATTTGCAACATGAAGATGGGCATTGTCATGCAGCAAAATCATTGGTCAACTTTCTTGCCCAGAAAAAGGTATTTTCTCTTCCAATGTGTCATTCAAATGAGCCAATATCTCACTGTAGCATTACACAGTAATAGTCAGTCAAGGTTCCAGCAATTTTACAATAGAAATGCAAGAACTAATGCAAGCTTACTGACAGAATTGGGATATTATTTGTTAAGTAAGTATCATGTGTTATTCCCCCTAGGCAGAAGACTGCCGCTAGGGGGCGCTGTTTCACGTTCTGGAACGGACAGCGATTGTTTATCAGTTGGAGAAATCGCTTTGTAGAACACGCGTGTTAGGTTGACTACAGTCACTATATGAATAAAGGATCTCTGTAAGTACATAATACTTTGTTGCATTTTTAATCTGTCATTAACCCAAGCTTACATTGGTAGCAGGAGCGTAGTTAAAAACAAAAGGAACACAATGACGGACGATTTTAAAACAGAACAGATGAACGTTGGAATTTTCGAAGACCAAACAAAAGAAAACAATATGGCCGAAGTTGGACACGTTGAATTGGATTTACCAACTTTTACGCCAGAAAATTATTGTAATTGGCGAAAACAGATAACTGAATGGGCCAGTAAATGCAACATAGAAAATGTAAAAGTCGCACCAACTGTATTTTTTTCTTTAACCAGCGCTGCTAGAGAAGCAATTTTGGATTTTGAAAATCTTTCAAATTTAAACACAGAAGATGGGCTATTTCTTTTGTATCAGACATTAGATAATTTTTTTGGAGAGAGTAGTGATGCACGCCCAATGAGCAAAGTAATACAAATAACGAAGAAATATCTTCCGAACAAACAAATACTTCCGTGCAAAAGCGAAGCAGAAAACGGAAGAAAAATAAATCTATGGTTACGGTTTTGTCGACTCGAATTTCAAACAACTCTGAAATAAAAATCAACGAAAGTTCTTTCTTAGAACTTATTGAAGAGGTGACCAGACTCCAAACGGATTTGAAAAATAAAGATTCCGAATATGGAAAACTGATCGGCGTATTAAAATCAGAGCAAAATATACGCGAACAAAATTATCAACAAGAGTTACGGTAGTGCAGGCGTAAATATTCCGAGGTACATAAAGAGTTAGAACGCTTAAAAGTTGATCATCAAAATCTACAAAAACTGAATACCCAGATTTTTCAACTAATAACTGTACAACTTGCAAAGTCCAGAATCAACGAATTTACAACAGAAGACAGAAGATCAGAATCAAAAAATTACGAATCTCTTTTCGCAGTGGACTGTGGTGACAAACTTTTTTCTGAACAAACTGGTGAAAGGCTTGTTATTACTGAAGGTAATAAAACAGAAAATAAACAAGGAGATTCTTCAAAAAATGAAAAGGCCACCCCCAGTGATGTTATTACACAAGTGGATGCTTCTGAGGAACTGGCACAGGTCCCACTAGTGAAACAAGAACACAAAGCTGACAACAAAACAAAACTCGTCAGAAAATCTGGTCCAACACAAATCTCCAAAAATGGACAAAAGATAATTGTCTCTGACAGTATGACAGAATTTTCTAAACAAGGATTTAAAGGACGTCCATCAGCGAATGCGCATAGAAATACTTTTCAAAACCCGCAAGACCTGATGACTCCAAATGTCATTGCCGTCGATATGTCGACGTGGATCGTATGATCCCTGATTCCCAAAATCAGGAAGTTGGAAACCCGAAAATTGATAGACGAGCAAAGCATACTAGTCGCTGTTACAAATGCCACCATACAGGTCATTTGGCTAGTGAATGCTACTCTAGACAAGTCCGTTGGTTCAACTGCAAAGAGATTGGCCACACAGTACGTTACTGTTATGCTGTGAAATGCTGCTATTTATGCAACCGGCTTGGTCACATTTGCTCGTCACTGTGACAAGGAGATCAGGAAGGCATATTTTAGCTGCGGAAGTTTTGGGCATATCCGGCAAGATTGCCCTTCCACGGACACCAGGACTAGCTACCAGTATTGGAAATCCAGCCAGATTGCTAAAGGCTGTCCTGCACCACGAAGGTTCATGGATACACCGGGAGATACCCCATTGTTACAGGTCCCAACAGCGCATCAAAATATCCGGAACCTGCACTAAATTCTGATGAGGACTCCAATCCTATTATGTAATATATTTTTTTTAAATGAACAAACGTAACACACAAAAAAAAAAAAAAAAATATGAGTGGAAGAAGGGTCCTGCACCCTCCCAACCTTCATTGAGACAGGGGAAATTCGAGCAGCACAAACATTTTTGTAGTAGCTCCTATGCAATTGCAATGGACACCAACTAGGAATTAATCACTTGTTTCCTATATGATCTTTTTACCCCACAGTGACCATGGAGGTCAATAATATTAAAGTAGCAAGGTGGTATTCTGAGGACGCCAGACGTTGGATCTGAAGTAGCCAGATTACACAAACCTTTAGAGAGACCAAGGAAACAGCCTAGGGATTAAGGCTGTGGTCTTTTGTATTTTGTGAAATACGTTTGAAGATTTACAGATTTTACTCAGATAAGTTGAATATCCAGAAGTAGACTGAAACTGATTTAATAAAACGGAGCTAACAAGTATCACCCTTTAACTACATGCTCGAGGTAACCAAAGTTACTTACCACATGGTAGTTAATACTGAAAGCAAAAAAACGGAGTGCTTGTTCGCTTTATGTAAGTTTGACTACTACATAAATAGATGAACTTGAATGTCATCTTTGAAGATGCTGTCAACAGATGGACAGACAACTCATTCATGGATCAAGAAGAAATCACTTTCTCTGAAGAAAGCATTAAAGACAATCTGTTAAAAAAATGTTTATTTTTTTAATATATTTAGTGGGACAAAAACAAAACATTTTTATTAAAAAAAAAAAAAAATGATATGCACACCCAAGTAAAAAAGAAAAGAGGGGAAGTGCTGTTAAGTAAGTATCATGTGTTATTCCCCCTAGGCAGAAGACTGCCGCTAGGGGGCGCTGTTTCACGTTCTGGAACGGGGCAGCGATTGTTTATCAGTTAGAGAAATCGCTTCATAGTCACTATATGAATAAAGGATCTCTGTAAGTACATAATATTTTGTTGCATTTTTAATCTGTCATTAACCCAAGCTTACATTATTTATATAATACAAATGAATTGCAGAATATTTTATACTTGAATATACTTGAAATAGGCTTTTTTGACAGCAGTAAATTGCGTCATTAAGCCAGCTTCAGTGTATTTGGGTTGGGATTAAACTAATAAGAAAAATGGTAGTTAAATTTGGTATGTCCAATATCAGAACAAAGATTATTTTTTTAAATATTGATATTCTCGGATGTGACCATCCTTTCTCTTAGGCTGTTCCATGCGTTTGCCACAATCTTTTCTAACACTAGTGGAGGTCTGAATTTGTAGTTTATGGTTGTGTCCTCTGGTTTTACTGCAAAAAGATGAAGTTAGCATTTTCTTATCGGGGCATTTTGAGCAATAAACATCAGTATCCACTCTATGTATGTTGTTCCGGATTCTATAGACCTCTAGTAGGTCAGCATGTTTTCTTCTGTATACAAGGGTCTTTAGATTAAGTTGTTTCAGTGTAGGATATATCTCCCAACCTCTGAACTCTTTCTATGGCATCTGAGTTGTACTTCAGATTAGGAGACATATGCAGGATGCAAACTCCAGATGAAGACGTACCAGATAGAAATGTATTGAAAATCAGAAAAAAATGGATTGACGCTTGTCAGGAATTAATCCTGCATTAATTCCTGACCACCGTCAATCCATTTTCCTAAATGTTGTTTGAGTGAAAATAAAATTTGAGAATAAAGTCAAATGTTGTCAGACTGATCAATATGATCTGTGTGTCTGTTTGAAGAATTGAAGTTCATTAAAATTGTAACATGTGTTATGTCTATTAAATAGGTTTTTAGCCACATGTTCCATAGAACAATGGAACCAAGGAATGAAGATGAAGACGACATTTGTACTTAGCTGTTCAAGTTGCACACATGGTAATACTATGCTCTACTGTGTGACACAAACTAATATACACTCACATAAATTTACATACAAATGCATGATCACAGAAGCAGGGTAGGAAAACACAAGTATCATGCACTTGATGATAGCTTTTTTAAATTTGGCATGGTGTTATGGCAAGTCATGAGGTCTATAAAAACCACCAGCAACAAGTTGGCATGCCCCCACATAGGTTTTTAGCCATGTGTTCCATAAAACAATGGGACCAAGGAAAGAGAATGAAGATGACATTTGTACTTAGCTGTTCAAATCTTTGCATATGAAACTAATCCATGTTTGTATAACATTTAGATAAAAAGATCATTGGAAGGGGTAAGGGAGAGAATGAGAAGACACAGGCATAGAGTGAGAGAAGAGCAGAAACATGCGATAATGGATAATCTAAAACACCCACAGAATTTCCACTGGTCCATCTAGTAAAGTATTATCTGCATCTATAACTTTTCCACTTGATTGAGAACATTACAAGCAGAATAGTGTTATTAGGGTTATATTATATATAACTCTTAAATTCATATAAAAAAGTTGAATCTTATTATAAAGAGGAATAACTACTGATTAAAGTTTATTTTCTTCTATTCTATTCACAGAAGAGTTCCATTGTCAATTAAGACCGGTATCAAGTAGTTCATGGAATTAAGAGATTATTATGCACAAGAATAAAAAAGGTCTGGTTAGTCACACAATAGAAACCGTCACATGACCTATGTCTTTTGGCAGCATGCCATGTTGGGAGTGATCAATTAAAAAATTGGGAAAACGGGTGATCAATGAATAAGTTGCTTCTCTTGCCTTTTGTTGGGCGATGATCATTAAAAAAAGTCTGAATTTTCAAAAAACAAGCGTGAACACTGCCGGACACAAACTAAGGGACCAATTTAGCATAAACTTACATTGTAAATTGATCCCCCACTAAAAACCTTATTTTGGGAAAGGGGGTAAAAAAATTTTTATAGACATAATAAGGAGTAAATGTTTAAATTTTCAGCCCTCTAGTTCCATTGGAGCAGCCTGTACGCAGGACACATACACAGCCAGTCAGCCAGACCAACTTAAAAACTGAAGAAATCTATATTGACGGTTTCTAACTGCTAAGAATTCTTTGACATACCCCAAGATAAAAACTGACAAACATATCCTCTAAGAAGTGAGCTATCAAACCAAGTTGGCTAACTTGACATTAGAAAAGTTTATAAAAAGTCTGTGTGAATAAGATGGAAATTAAATATACTATTCAGGTAGACTATATGTCTTAACCTCTCCCATATATTCTTTATAAAAGCAATTTTAGATTTTAAAAATAGCCTGCTTGACATCTGCTAAGCCTGAGGGGATTTCTTATTTATTTTTGACCAAACGTAAGATCAGAAATAAACCTCTCATGATATAAGTTGCCCAAAATAAAATACCCTGGGATAAATTTCTCTATGTTGTTATACGAGTCACATGGACTGGCAAAAAATGAAAGAAAAAGGTCAAACCAGAAAATAAACACATAAAATCACAGATTTTCTTTTGGTAATTCCAAAAACCCAAAGAATACATTCCCCTTTTTACCTTTGAAATTTGTCCAAACATTGATTTTTGCATTGACTGCAGGGAAATAGTTCTCTTAGATCAGTACAGATCTATACTGTTAATACACTTGTCATGATCTCCATATGTTATGCTGTGATTGGTCAAATCATCAAAAACTGACCAATCACAAGAGAGAGAATTTGGAACACAGAAATTTTAATAAAGCAGACAACAGATTGTTTGCTTCTTTGTTATATTATTGAATTACAAGTTTGTAATAAAATCTGGGTTAAGATTCGGTTAACTAACCAGAGTATTTTTTTTTGAAAATGTATTATTTTTTTTACTATAAATTGAATAAATAAAGATATTAATTATTTTATTAAAAATATTATTTTATTACTATAAATTATACAACTTAAAATATTACTTATCTTATTTCCATTGGGCTATACCTATTTTAATTCCATTGGGCAGTTGACATTGCATCGGACATTACGACTACTGAAGCTTCTTTATGAGATTCAATTTGATCGGTTCAATTTGAAATTATGTCTGACCAATCAAAATAATTTAATAAGACTCATGCCTACAAAACGTTTGCGAGATGTTCACGTTCTAACATTTAAAATGTTGTAAACGGACATTACGACTACTGAAGCCTCTTTAAGAGATTCAATTTGATTGGTTCAATTTGAAACTGTTTGACCAATCAAAAATAATTTAATAAGACTCACGCCTACAAAACGCTTGCAAGATGTTCACGTTCTAACATTTAAAATGTTGTAAATGGACATTATGACTACTGAAGCTTCTTTAACAGATTCAATTTGATTGGTTCAATTTGAAACTGTTTGACCAATCAAAAATAATTTAATAAGACTCACGCCTACAAAACGCTTTCGAGATACTCACGTTCTAACAGTTAAGACGTTGAAAATGGCCTAAACAGCTGTAACATGTACATCAGAAGACATACACCAATACACAAGACGGAACTACGTTCATAAAAAAGTTAATTTTTAAATCTTAAGGTTTTTTTAAATTTTGAAGTTTTAGAATTTTAATATTTATAACGTCTAGAACAATGAAATTGAAAATAATTTTCAATAGTTTTCATTTTCACAGTTTATTGTTATTTTATTTAAAATATTACTTATTTTATTTAGAGAAAAAGATGGAAGCAAAGGAGGTTAGGTAATTTACTGAAATGGTAGGAAGAGAAAGTGGGAGAAAGGGAGGTTAGGTGGTTAAATAAGAGGGTAGGAAGGGAGAGGACATAATAGAAACTCAGGTAGTTTACTGAGGGGATTTCCACTGGTCCGGCTAGTAAAGTATTATCTGCATCTATAGCTTTTCCGCTTGATTGAGAACATATGGAACATTCTATATATTGCCTAATAATCCAGAAGGGAGACATCATCATCATTATCATCATCATCAGCAGCAGCAGCAGTCCACTATAAGTCCACTGCTGGACAAAGGCCTTCCCCATCTCTTTCCATGACGACCTAGATTGTGCTAACCTCTGCCACGTCTTACTGGCAAATCTTTCTATCTCGTCCCACCATCTTGTGTCTGGTCTTTTCCTACTGCATTTACTGTCCCATGGGAACCAGTTGGTTAGTCGTTTCCCCCATCTATTGTCATCTCTTCTTGCTAGGTGACCAGCCCATCTCCATTTTTGCTGCTTAATTATTTGTATAATATCTTTCACTCTAGTCCTCCCTCTGATCCATGTTGATTTTTCTATCTCTTAGGGTTATCCTTAGCATTGCTCTTTCCATGGCTCTCTGTGCTATTTTAAGTTGTTTCTTGGTTCGTTTTAAGCACATATGTGCATATAACATATAAATGTTTCTTTTTTTTTCCTTTTTTTACAATGTAAGTTTATGCTAAATTGGTCCATTAGTTTGTGTCCGGTAGCACTCACACTTGTTTTTTGAAAATTCAGGCTTTATTAGTGATCCAACAAAATGCAAGAGAATTAACTTCATTGATCTTCATTGATCCCCCCTTTTTCCAACACGGCTGTATCATTGCCTACTGACAGGTCTCCATTCTGAATCTTTACGCTCTCAACTTCCTGTCTGTCTGTCAATGCGGAATTATAGGCAATCAAAGTACAATTGAAGAAATCTCTGTCTGTGTTTCTATGTGTGCATGCACAGCGATTACTCGACAACTGGCCATTGTACGTTGACATATGCCAGATATATTAGTTAGCACACAAGGCAGTGCAGTGTCGAGTCTATAAATTATTATCTCCCTTGACTTATGCTCTTTAGAATTAGCTAAATTTAGATATAACAATAAACTATGAAAATGAAAAATATTGAAAATTATTTTCAATTTCAGTGTCCTAGACATTATAAATATTAAAATTCTAAAACTTAAAATTTTAAAATTAACATCTTTATGGATGTAGTTCCATCTTGTGTATTGGTGTATATCTTCTGGTGTATGTCTTCTGATGTACATGTTACAGCGGTTTAGGCCATTTTCAACATCTTAATTCCAGATATAAAATATCTAAATTGGCAACACTGAAGAGAAGTAACCAAAATACTTTGAAGCCGTAGTTTCGTAGGACAGTCTGAAAATTATTTTACATGACAATTATGGCAGGCTGCTCCACAGACCATAAAGTCCGGCCACTTCCAAACATGCACCTTTGGAATGGGCACTGCCCTAATTCTTCAAATACTGAATTTGAATCTAAAGATTTCTTTCACTAGAGTTATGAAAGCCTTATTTATTTGGTATTTAGTCCAATGTTCTAACTACTGAGCTACAGCAAGTACATTCGATATATAATAACTAGAACTAGAATAGTACCCATAAAAAATGACAGGATTATTTACATATGGATAGGGACTCCTGCCTAAGATCAGAGTATCTGCCTAGGATCAAAGTGTCACTCTGCAGCACTCCTGCCCAGGATCAGAGTGTAGTAACTGTGTACTCTGCCTAGGATCAAAGTGTCATTCCCCAGCACTTCTGCCTAGAATCAGAGTTTAGTATCTGTTGATTGATTGATTAATTTGTTTAGCGGCATATCAACCCTTGATGGGTCATTTAGTGCCGAAATCAGTTTAAAATTTTTTTAAAAATAGAGTATTGCGACTTTGGTGAAAGGTTATTTTTTTTTAACTAGAGTCTTGCGACTTTGGTGAAAAAACAGGTGGCCCCTGTTTGAGGAGTCTTACCGCTCTGCAGGGGATGCAGTCGGCATATTCTAGCCCCAGGGCTGTTTAGTATCTGTACACTCATTAAAAAGTGTTACACATACAAAAATTTACAAAAATAAATATATGTATATGGATACATATTGCGCATTATATATGTGAATAATAATATTTAAAAACTTGAGTTAACGGCCGTAAAATCTAAAAAAATGTTTCAAATCTCTCATAATGAACAATTATCATTGTCAACAAGTAATGAAAGATACCCAACCAGGTTGACAACATTCAGTTTTCACTGCTACCTGTAAAGGTTCTCTGTGATAGAGTTTTGTTATCTATCAACAAAAAATATTTCTACAAATTTATTTGACATTTCTCCAATGAGCAAACTGTCCTGGTTTAGATTTTATCAACTTCCGCATTTATCATTCTGTTTAAAATTTGGATAAAGATATCTGACAGCTTGATATTAATAGTGACGACAATGTGGAAAAATACAAATTGTTTGTAAAATAAACAATTTATTTACACGTTTTGCTGGTTTTAGTTTTTGAAATTTCAAAACTTTGTTTTATTTGTATTTCGCTTTATTCTGCCAAAGCTGAAAACAGCAAAACATGTAAATAGATTGTTTAATTTGTAACAGTACTATTCATTAATGAACAACTTTTTACTGTATTTTCTATAGTTTTGAGAAGGGTCATTAATATTCAAATTGTAAATTGCGTATTTCTAAACTTAATGGAAAATATATAAAATATTATTTTTGTTCAATTTGGACACAGTAAAATGTTCAAATGGTTCTCCGGACGATTGAACTCCTTCTTATTGTTTGTGTTGTAAACACAACGTTTCGGCCGATCCAAGTGTGATGGTGGTAAACAGAAGTTATGTTTAAAGGGGATTGTCTTAGCCAGACAAGTGTAGAGTCCAACCCAATGTGGCTTCCACTTCTCAACAGACCTAAACCCGACAAGACAAAGATACAGAAACACCCGGGCCGTGTGCTATAAAGGTTACCACCTTTAAACATAACTTCTGTTTAACCCATCAGACTCAGATTTCACACCTGAAGAAGGCCAAAGAATGGATCGGCCAAAACGTCATGTTTACAACACAAACAACAAGAAGGAGTTCAATCGTCCAAAGAACCATTTGAACTTTTTACTGTGTTCAAATTGAACAAAAATAATATTTTCCATTAAGTTTAGAAATACGCAATTTACAATAATTTTAGTATAAACACAGACACATCTTTCCACAAACTTAAAACAAGATAGCTTTTAAAATAAGCTCTCATGGGAAGATTTAAAATATGAAGCGAGCACAGATAGCTTGTCATTTCAAGCTAAGAGCCTTTCAGCGTTCTTGCTTTGTATTATGTCCAATCATTGGCTATAATTGCAAGAGCGTGAATGTCCGAACTTGCACTAGCCCGTCTGTATTAGACAGACGTAAAACTCCTTTTCTTAATATCATTTAAATTTGCATCAAAGCTAATTTCTCATTGTGCACATTTTTATCTTCTCTTTCCATTCAGTAATGCTTTAATTACGTATGTTCATTATTGTGTTTATCAATCATTTTGTATTATTGATGTTCTGTAACATGCATATTCTTTATTTCTCAAATACTCTCTTTTGTTTATAATTAAATGTTTATATTTTTATAGAAAAATATCTGTCTTGCTTATATTTCTTTTGTACGTATATTTGACCAAAGTTTATATACGGACAGTACTAAAAGTATATGCATACATTTCTCTATAAGCAACACTTCATTTCAATGGTGACCCAAACTACTCAATTTCTATGAGGAAATATTTCTCGGAGAATTCATTTAACAAGGCCAAACAAAACTGTTAAGAATAATATGCATTCCTAACAAATTCTACAAACAATCTTTCTTTTTCCACTTTGTTGTAGTTAATATCATTTATCTTTCTAAACAAGAATTTTAGTAACCTTTAAACTCATTACTTTTGTTTCGTTTCTGCATTTTGTTCCTGAGAATGCAGGTATAACTAACGAAACAGGAGGGAGGGACGAAAAGGACACCTGTTGCCATAAGAGACAGGTGTTGACGGAAACACATCTGTTGAACAAAACCGTGATTCACACACATTTTAATGCCATGGCTTTCTGCAGGTCACTTCTTGCAGATTCCAGTGCGCTGCTATGATGAAGAAGAGCTGTGGACACAAACACTGCACATACCAAACAAACAGCACACCTACATGCTTTCATGCTGAGAGTGGCTGGATACACAAAACAGAAACACGCTGTTTAGAAAAATAAATACCCTGTTTTTATTCTTAGATTATTGTGGCTAGATTCCTTTTTATTTGCAAAGACGCCAGGCAGTGCATTGCAGCAAGACAACAAAATGCAAGTACACATGCATATTTCAATCCAATCCCTGAGCGAAAATATCTATCTGGATTTCTCTTACATGCTACCGCTATGTAGCCTAAGAGGGCCTGGCCTTCAAATGTTGCCCACCATCAGCTTAAACTCTGCGACTATGTTGGCCAACATCGCTTTGACTGAATGACCCATGTGGTAACTAGCAAAAACTCTCTTCAACTGACTGCATGTGGGTCACCAAATTTATTGGCTTCCCATGTTAAATTCAATTAGGGTTAGATTTCCCATTCACACCTACTTGAAAGCAGTTAACATACTGGGGCCATTTGTTGTATAGCCCTCTTGGTCCACGGGAGGAAAATCCTGAACTTGGAGAAAAAACTTGTTCATAAAAATATGAGGATATATTTTTATTTCATAAGATACATTGTGTCGTGGCGGAGAATGACGAGTGGGAGAGAGACAATGAGAGCCGACAGACTGTTCTTAACAGGGACATCGGTCTTGTGTTTTCCCAGGACTGGGTGGTATGTCTCTCTGAGGGTGTCCGGTGTCTCTCTTGTTTTTCGAGGGTCTCTGTGTCGCTTTTATCGGGCTCGAACACCCACACTGATTTTCAAGCCACCACCTGAAAGTTCAGTCAACATCCTGCTCATGACCCCTGAATACCCGGTGTGTCTGTTTCCAGTACAACTCTGTCGCCGATATCCTGTTTAACTGTGGGGGTCAAATCTGCAACCTCTACCCACAGCAGCCCAAATATCCAACACATTTAGATTTTGGCCACCCAACGATTCGAGGTGCACACATGCAAAACTCTGTTAGGCAGATTAAATTTAACTATGTTGCTATTCTTTTGGCTTAAGCATTTGATATGTTTTTAAAACAATTTTTTAAATTTTGTAGTTTGTTTTAGTATAAAAATAACAATTTAAAGAAAATGGCTGACGTTAATTCTGACTGTCTGCTTCAGTGAAATAAAGATTTTTTTTCTTCAACAAAAAGATAAGTGAAATTAAAAAAACAAATGCCACTATCTCCAGATTTTTCAAAGCAGACAATACGCACTAACAAGCTAAGATGGTCTGCCTGTCAATATCAAGAGGAATCATTAACACTATTGAGATGGTTTTACAAAGCTCTTAAGATGTGCATTCAAAATGCGAGCCTGGGGCTGGGAGGTAGGATTTCAATTAGAGTTTAGGTAGCTAGGAATTGATATTATGATATAGTTGAGACTTGCTACTGATATTATAACATTTGATAGCTGTTATTGATATTATAAATAGTTGATATTGCTATTGCTATTAATATTGCTATTGATAGTTTAACATAGTTGATATTGCCATTATAGTTGCTACAGATATAGTTGCTATTTCTAGTGATGTTTTAACCTAGTTGATATTGCCATTATAGTTACTACAGATATAGTTGCTATTTCTAGTGATGTTTTAACATAGTTGATATTGCTATTATAGTTGCTTCAAATATAGTTGCTATTTCTAGTGATGTTTTAACATAGTTGATATTGCTATTATAGTTGCTACAAATATAGTTGCTATTTCTAGTGATGTTTTAACATAGTTGATATTGCTATTATAGTTGCTACAAATATAGTTGCTATTTCTAGTGATGTTTTAACATAGTTGATATTGCTATTATAGTTGCTACAGATATAGTTGCTATTTCTAGTGATGTTTGAACATAGTTGATTATATTTGCTATTGATATTATAACATACTTAATATTGCTATTGTTATTGCTATTGATATTGCTATATTTTAACACAGTTGAGAGTTACTATTGATATTATGACATAGTTGATATTGTCATTGCAATTTTAGTGGTGGACAAGATTAAGAACACAACGAGGCAACTGGATATGTTGGATATTTAGGCTGTGGGTGGGGGTCACAGATTTGACCCCCAGAGGTGTTGAAATTTATAAACAGGATATCAGCCAAGACCCAGTGACCGGAAGACACACCAGGTGTGGAAAAGTCATAAACGGGATGTTGACTAAAATCCTGAGTTGCAGAGGGCGGGCTGGAAAATCCATGTGGGCGTGCAAACCTGATTAAAAACCTCACAAAACGCCCTCGTAGAGCAGAGAGATCCCTTACGCTTCAGACGAAGACAGGACCAATTTCCCTGTTGTCAAAGGACCCGTAAGCCCTGCTGTCTAAGAAAAGTCTGTCGGCTCTCATTGTCTCTCTCCCACTCTTCACTCTCCACCACTGAACGATGTGTCTGACGGAATAAAAAATATATCCTCATATTTTTATAAAACAAGTCTCCAAGTCCAGGATTTTCTTCCCACTGACCCGTGACTATACAGCACATAGTCAAATTAGGATTGTATTAGACATGGAAATGAAATAAATTCAAGCTTTTTACAAAAATAGGGAATCACACTATACATGAGATTGCATAACACATAAATAAATACAATATATAACTAGTTGTCCCTTTGGTAAAGGACAACTAGTGATACATAACAATTTTACATGTAACTAGTTTTCATAAGCAAATCAGGCTTGAAAAAAAGATGCATTTTAATTCTCTCGCTTGAAACCAAACCAAAACTGCAAATTGAAAACCAGCAGAGTAGTTAATATTTCCAACTAACCATTTAGGTAAGTTAGGACCTGGTTCAACATAACCTTTCCTGGAAAAAAAAAGAATATTTTTTAGCTTTCCTGAAAAAAAGAAACTAACAAAAAAACGAATATTGAATTACCTGCCCTTGGAAGCATCTTTGCCAGACAAGAAAGCTTCATCTCCAGCCATAGAGGGTCCAGGTGAAATAAGGTAATTCGCTTTACCATGTTCCATAGGTAGGGAAGATAACCAAACTTCTTTATTGAAACCAGGTGAGACATAACCTACCAGATAAAGACAGTAAAAAGTATCACGTTTATTAGATATTCTGTTGTACATATTAGTTGATTTGTATCAAAATGAAACCATTTTAGACATGCAATGAAGACTTGTCTCTGTGTATAAGTGGAATAACTTTTCCTATTTGGCTTTAATTGAACCTAACATTATTTTATATAGACAAGACTGAAAGACAGTTTTAAAAATCAGACCTCTCCTTTGGGATATATTAATTATGAGTGGCTGCACATGATAAGTGCCCAACAGACCATTTTTAAAAAGTTTATATCTTCGTTATTTTTAGAGCTACAATGGTCAGTTTTATTTTTATTTTTCAAAATAAAAAAACTGAGCATTGTAGCTTCAACTTTTTTAAAAATGGTTCATTGGGCCCTTATCATGCGCAGCCATTCATATATAATAACTCTATTTTGTCTGTCAGTAACACTTGCTTTATTTCCCAACCACCGAAAATACCTTTCTTTTAGGATGTTCTTTCAGTCAGTTTCTTTCCAGCTTTCTCTCTCAGTCTTCTATTCTTTCTTATTCTCATTCTTGCTATCTTTTTTTCCATCCTCTC
>VCCN01006896.1:3775404-3789148 GCA_006491835.1 Architeuthis dux
TTCACAATTGAAGATTTTGGGAGGGTTTTCCACAACCATGGGACCTTAGTTGGCTGGGCCTGTACACAGTATAACCCACCGGCCTGCGTGATGGAGTTTTAAGGTGAATGCGACATGATATGTCAGCAAATACGGTATATTAAATTATAGCTTTTCCTTGAAAATCGCTTACAATTAGTGTCTATAATGGTCATAATTGTTGTGTTTATAAGAGTAAGCTATGATATAACTGCTGCTACCAACATTTTTTAATGCCCATCTTTATCGTTTTAGAGCTAAAATATAATTTCCTTTCATTAAAACATTATCTTCAGTGTATTTAATGACATTGTGTGTGATTACAGATGTCTTTGAGGGAAGCTATAATCTAGTCGTTTTAATTTCTTTTTTTTTGGTTAATAGTCTTTTTCTAAATTATTGTAATTTCCTTTTGAGTGAACATGTTTTGATACCAATTCTTGCATACACATGTACATGCATGGCGCTTATTTATTAAAATTAGTGAATAAATTAACAAAAACAACAAAACGACAAGAACAATCTTCACCAAATTTTAAAAAAAAAAAGAAAGATATCATTCCTGGATGTCTCTGGGACGGAAGTGATTCTAAAAAATAAAAAAAAATAAAAAAATCTTTTTTTCTTTTTTAAAAAATTGGTATCCCGGGGAAGATATTTGTTCATCCTGAACACATTTTTACCGTACATGGGAAAACACTAATTTCGAGCCCTGGTTAACCGTTCAGCCACTCTGCACCTCCATTTGAAAAAGTGATTATAAAAAAAGAAAATAAAGCTTGCAGTTTTCTTTCCTTTTTAATTTTTGTCCAAACTCCAGGACAAAGTTCAGTTGACTTTACTTTCCTATGTAACAAGAACAATCGTCACCAAAAATAGGGATGTAAACCAATATGTAAAATTCTCATGACCTAGTGATCACCAACCTGGTGTGTTATCACTTGCACTAAACTGACAAGTCTTACATACCTCCAAAATTTATAGTACAACTACGCAAGGAAGTTGGAGCAGAGTTTGACTCATTTTATTACCATATATGAATACACATACTCACAGGTTGATCATAAAGTCTTTCTCTGATTTAAAACATGTAGCATAGTTTTTGAGATATGATTGTATATAATCAGGGAAGGACTTTATGCTCACTTGGTGTGTCTGTCTATATAAAATAATCACTCAGAGAGCATCTTACGTATTTTTAATTTCTTTAAACTTATTTTTATCGAGAATTATAATATTCATTTATTTATTGACTGTTAGTAGATATTTAGCTTGGCCAACACAAGTGGTGGTAACCTTTCTGGCTTATCTCAATTATGAAGCAGGCTCCAATATATATACACAGATTTAAATTTAGGTATCATATAGATGGAAAAACACGACTGAATTTTCATTTATCATTTATAGGCAAAACTAACAAAATACCTGCTCTTTATCATCCCATTTTCCTCTGTGCAGTACTCTGTACTGGATGTAAACAAAAGTAGTGGCAGGCAAGTGAGTAAAGCTGTAATCAGCAGCAGCTGTTTGAGCTTTGCTTGCTGCTTGTTTGGTCTGTTGCTAACTTGTAACTTAATTTCACCTAATTTTTAAGCAGCATAAGGTTGGCCTAACAGATACGCTACTTGGCTACCTACAGGTCATACGTTCAAATCACAACAGGGTTTTGTTAATTTTATATATTTGTTTGCTTTAGTGTGACAAACAAACAAACAAATAAAAGTGACAATGGCTTTTAATAAGATAAATTGATTGTCTTGTCTGTGATTCTTCAAGACGACTGATTTTGTTTGAGGTTTCCTACTGTAAAGTGAAATTATACTTGAGGTAAATCATCCCCCGTCTCTTGGAATCTGGTGACAGTCCTGGTTTCTGTTGCATGCGTCAGTGTAGTGATCCTTGCAAGTCTTAAGTCTGGTTGAGACCAGGACTTGCAATCCTATTTTATGACCATCCCCTTGGCAGGATGCAAGTCCACCGAGGGGATACCTCCACCCTAATCACACAGCTTAGAGTGTACTCAATTAGCCGCTGAGGGAAATTTGTCCTATTGACGAGTTTTCCACACTCTTCGCTGATACCCAGAATCGAACTTGGGACCCTCTGCATGTGAGGCAGACGTGCTGACCATTACCCTATCCGAGTGGACCAAAATTATACTTGAGGCTAGTATTTATTTTATTATCTGTCGAAATTTCAAATAAAACTGTTCACATCTTATTATAATTCACCAAATGTTTGTTCATCATTACATAACTCAAGAACGTCCAGAGCCATGGCCAACAAAATCTTCTGTGGTTACTAATGAGACCCCCCGGAGCAGGTTGTTAGTTTCCCTCCCAAAATAAGTTTTTATTGGGTGTTCAATTTACTATGTAAGTTTCTGCTAAATTCGTGTCTGGCTGCGCTTACTCAAAGATTTACTATTAATTTAATTCACCAAATATCTGTCCGTCCATCTGTGTTAGCATAACTCAAGGATGGCTAGAGCTATGGCCACCAAATTTTCTGTGGTTACTAATTGAACCTTGGATAATGTTTTTGCATATTATTCTTTAAAAATTAAAAAATAATAATATGGAGTCTGCATTTGCACTCTCCCCGATAATAATAATAATCAGATTTCCATGTATCTAGATATCTATATTATACTAAAAGTCTGATTCCATTTATCTGTATATGACCTCTAAGTAGACAAAATGGTGTATTGTAGCCAGTGGTATTGAATTAAGCTACCCCTAAATGAACAGTTTTGATCTCATTTTAGGCCTTCCGCATGAACTAGCAGACAAGTTTTCAGCTAGTTAATGTAATTTATATTTCACATTAGTTCTCCCTCCCTGTTTTTTTTAATTTACTTATGTCATTGTATGTATTACATATATTCTTTTTAAATCTGTTTGTTCATTGCTTGTTTTCTGAGGCTCATTAGATGGTAGAAGAAAATTCAGAAATGCCAATTATTTCCCCTCTCAAGATCTCGAGCCATTCATCTTTTTGTATTCTCATCTTTTTATTTATTGCTTATAATGGGCAAGATTTGTCTTCTTTTAAATTACGAGCTCTCCTATTTTTTTCTGTTCAAAGATAATTGTCCTTTCTAATCTGGCTCATTGACAGAGGTATGCTCTTTCTGATTGGAATTTTTATGCTTCAATGCATAAATCCTTTGCCTTTGGACCCCAGTACCCTTGGATCTCTGTACCCTTGGAAAACTCTGCATGGGACAAAAATGCAAAATTGATCATATCCTTATTAATTGATATTGAAAAGCATTAAGACAAACGGTTAATTCATTTTTAATATCAAATACATTGAATTAACTCTTAAATTCATATACAAAGATTTGAGTGTTATTATAAAGGGGAATAACTGATCAAAGTACCTTCCTTGCACCTTTTTTTCCTATTCTATTCACAGAAGATTGATTGTTTTGTTTAATGGCACATCGACCCTTGGTGAGTCATTTAGTGTTGGATTCAGTAAGGGGAGGGGGGATCCCATGTCCCCGAGACTTGAGGGGGGAGAATCCTAAATCCCTGTCACCGAGACAAATGCTACTAGAATCGAGATAAAGGGGGTGGGGAAGGGATGGAGATCCCTAAAGCATCTCAGGACGAATCCTGAGCATGCTAATGGTGATCGCCTCCCGACCAGCTGGCCAAGATATCCTGTGCAACTTCTCCCAGGACGATACCCGAGCAGGCCACAAGGACCCCCTAAGGGCCGCGGTTCTCTGAACTTTGAGGCCATGGTAGTTTCGAAGCGCAGATATTACACTTTGATCTTAGCCAAAAGGCTGCCAACTGCAACCTATTCACAGAAGAGTTCCAATGTCAATTAGGAGCGATATCATGTGGTTCATGAAATTAAGAGTTAGGGATCTGCTCTCTTTTTACTTATATTAGGTTGTTACATATGAAATGTTTTTTTTTTGTTGTTTTTTTTAAAGTAAGATGAAGGATGATGTAAACAACAGAAAAGGGTAAATATTTAATCAAAATCTGACCCATTTGAAGCAATAACCCTTTTCCAATGATCCCCTAATGATATGACATCTCTATAAAATTCTTCAGCTTTAGTGGTCACAAATTCAGTAAAAGCATGGATTATGGCATCCCTGTTATTGAATCTATTATGGATATGATCCTTTCAAGTCCTAAGTCTGATCGAGACCAGGACTTTATTCCTACAAGTTATAATCTCTAGGAGAAATGTCAGATGAATATAAAAGTTGCTGTAAGACTTCATATTCTCAAAGCTTAGACACAGTCAGCTGAGAGGTGTGGGATCAAGCACAGTCATGGAGCATTTCATTCAGTTCATGTGGGACCCATTTTTCCATCTTTGGACCTTTCCTATTGCCTTGATGTGATATGGTTGCTGTTGAAGTCCTAAAATCTTCAGAAAGTGCCCCAACCATTGTTCGTGGGTCATTGGCCTCTGCTGTTGATCATTCTTGATCATTAAGAACAGGTTTGGGCCTCCCTCAAACCTATTGAACCAATGCTGAACAGTTAGCACTGTAATAGTGTTCATTCTAAATAGTTTAACATTATCAGCAGCTTTATGTTCTAATTTGAAATCGTACTTGATCGTTTTTGATTGGCTATGGCATACAACTAGATTGTGGAAAATAGAACCATTTCTATCCTTACAACTCAGTCGGTGACTGGATCGCAGATGCTTTTTCATGTTATAAGAATACTTATGTCACAGTTGGTCAGTGATAAATTCATCACCGATTGGTCTGAAATCGTAAGTGCGAACTGAGCTTAGCTTCATAACTTATACTGCTTGAAGCAATGTTTGTTTTTTGTTTTATGTATGTTTACCACGAAAAATATAGAAAAAATACAAATATCTGAGTAAATTAATCATTAATAATAACTCTTCATGCTTCATTCATCCCTCTAGTTCCATTCACACCCAAAATAATTCCATTCACTTTTGGTTGAATCATTCACCAATTCAAGAAACACTGATGTAAACAGCAGTTCATGTGTAACCACCTAATACTTGTAGTAAGGCCACATGAGAAAGCAGCTTCATATATTAAGATGTGCCAAAAGTTAATTGACCATGATAATCTTGGCACTATAATCTTTACCTTTTCAGTTACAGGTAATTTAGATTATCTTACCCTGCAAGCTTGTTTGTATTTAGAGGGGGAGATTCATTCATTCATTTCTTGTCACTAGCAACCGCTCACTGGGAGGGGGTACTTTGGCTGTAATATTGAGCATAGTGCAGAGATTGGTCTCTTCCTAGGAGGATTAATGGGATCGCCACAGGAGTCTCTCTACATTATCCCCAGCGGCTTACGGCACCTGGTATTCCCGGACGGTCAACCATCTAGGTGCTGACCAAGCTCAACGTTGCTTAACTTCACTGATTGTACAAGAACCGGTGTATCCAATGCGATTTGGCCGTGACTGAACGGGAGATGGGTGAATAAATCCTTCTCTCTAATCCTCAGATTTGTGAAGAGTAATGAAAGAACAGTCTTATATGCAACAATGTCCATTTCTTTGTACATATAAAATAACAAATAACAATTATCTTTGGTTGATGCAAAACACTCATTGTCTAATAATTTATCTCCATCAACAAAGTTGAAAAGAAGTGTATGTTTATGGACGTGTCTGTTTGCAATTTTTCCTGTCCGCAAGTTATCTCCAAAAGTTCTAAATGAATTTCATTCAGATTTTCTGCAATGGTAGACAATAGGCAAAGGAAGAACTGATTAAACTTTTGTAAGGATCCATGCACAATTACATCCCCTACATCATAGTTTTATGCCCAAAACACAATTTTATTTTCCTGTCCGCAAGATATCTCCAAAAGTTCTAAATAAATTTCATTCAGATTTTCTAGTGGCATTGACAGAGGTATGCTCTTTCTGATCGCTTTCTAGTTATCATAGCACTTGGGACATTTATGTCAAATATTTATTCATATAATGTATTTAAACATGTCATTATTTCTGCTACATGAAAACATAGTTTTCTAAGCCTTTTATTATAAGAATTATATCTTCAGTCATTATGGAATCTATTTAGTTATGTATTTGGTGAAGAGCTGTACGTTCAAGTAAAGAGATTATCTGATTAACTTCATGGTTTCATGTTCTTCTTCATTATTAGGCCGGGTCATCATTCTTTGTCTTTCGTTAGACGTAGGCTTTTCCCAGCCGTCACCATAAGCTCTGGTGCTCTTCTCTGCCATCTTTGTTCGAATCTTTCTGAGTTGTCATGCCATCAGGTCTTTAGACGTCCATAGCTTCTTGTCTTTTCTGGGAGTCTAGTTGGATTATTTTTAATCCATTTTAATTTATTAATATTTTTTAGGATATTGTGGATGTCAGTTTGTGTTGTATACCCTTTAACACTGTTCTGCCGCCACAGGTTGTCTCGTCGTGGTTTGCTCACTAGCGGGGGGGAATGCTGAACTTGGATAGAAAGGAAGGACTCGAAAGCTGTTTGTAAAAATGTGAACATATTTTTTATTTCTTAAGTTACATTTTGTCGGCCGGGGAGTGAAGATTGGGAGAGAGAGATAAGGTGTACCTGAGAGACCGTTCCCAACAGGGACACCGGTCTCGTGCCTTCCAGCCTGGCTTAGGTGATCTGCCTCTCTGAGTTTTCTCCATCTCTCCAGCTTCCTCTTCGGCTTTGAGCTTTATAGGGTTTCAAAAGCTGACGCTGGTGTCATTTCTGGTTTCCACATTCTGTTTTTAGGACATCTATGCATTTCCTAGGGTGACCAGGTCACTTCCACTTCCGCACAGGTGTTTGGCCTTGAAATGACCTTCTCGTGGTAGTATATCATAAAATTTGCTCTCGTATCCACTGCTCTGTTCTCTTGTTCCTCCAAATGATGTTGAGCATAACTCTTTCATGTGTGTGTTGCATTGTTCTTGGTTTACTGCTGAGCTCTTTTGTTTGTTAGTCATTAAAAAAAAAAGTGTTTTTTGTCAAGTTCCTAATTATTGCTTTACAGTGGTTATTCATGCCACAAAAGCCAGCAATGAATTGGATAAGGTTTGAATAGCTGAAGTATTTGGTTCTGATAAGTTCTGCATAGCTTGAATTAGATTAGTTGAAGGCAAAGACCATGGCTACTTCACTGCAGGAAGGTGCTACGTGGTTTGTGGAGTTTCAGAAAGACACCAATGGGGCATGTAGATAACTTCAAGATAACCTTTTTCTTTTGATGAAAAGGTTTTTTTTTTTTTTTTTTTTTTTTTTTAGATTAGTCATCAAAGTGAATATTTGAGGCCAAAGGCACAAAAAAGAATATATAGATATCCTTGTTATTTTGTTTTATTGGGTGTAGTCAAATCTGGCACCATGTCGCTTGTCACTATGACAAATTAACTAGGAAGAATGAATTGATACGAGATACCCTCTGGCATGGACAGCTAAATGAGAACAATACACCCCCATGGATTGAATATAAAGGGTTTGGTTTGAAATTGCCTGAAGAGGCCCGGGTGAGTACAACTTCTGAAACATTGTGACTATAACAACTAAGATAAGGATGACAGGCCACTGAAGAGGCCCCTCCTCTGGCATGGACAGCTAAATGAGAACAATCCACCCCCACGGATTGAATATAAAGGGTTTGGTTTGAAATTGCCTGAAGACTATGACAGGCCCCTGAAGAGGCCTGCCGAAACATTGTGACTATAAACAACTAAGATAAAGATGTTAGTCCCAGTGACTCTGCTGTATAAAAAAGATTCCCCTCCTCATGAATTCAAACAAAAACTATCCCCAGTTATTGAGTCATTGGCTTACATAGCTTGTATTCATTGTTAGTTATGGTGATGAAATTTTTAAATATACATTTTACTTCCTTAGTCACTACCTAAACAGCTGTTTTTATGTTTAGGTGCTTTATACTAAACTGGATTACAAATTAAATCAACAAGTACCATAGATTTCCAAGTTTGGTATTACTTTCTGAGTTTTACTTAAGTTTCTTTATTAGAAACCATCAACCAAAACTGTCAAAATAGGTTTCTTCAGTTCTTCAAGTTGGTCTGGCTGGCTATGTATGTATCACACGTACTGACCGCACCAATAGAGCTAAAGGGCTGACATTTTCAACATTTACTCTTTATTATGTCTGGAAAAAAACATTTAATCCGTTTTTAGTGGGGGGTTCAATTTGCAATGTAAGTTTATGCCAAATTGAACCCTTAGTTTGTGTCCAGCAGCATTAACGTTTTTTATTTTTATAAAATTCAGATTTTTTTTTAGTGATCACTACCCAACAAAAGGCGAGAGAAGTAACTTATCCATTGATCACCCCCCAACACAGCATTCTGCCAAAATACGTTGGTCATGTGATGGTTTCTATTGAGTGACTAACCAGACCTGTTGGTGTATCAGTGAAGTACTGGAATATCAATCTGGTCAGATATCTGTCACCGGATTTACATAGTGGCAGTAGGTACTCCAATGGGTTTTTACAGGAAGATCTTATGCATCTGGTGCCTGTTCCCCCTTATAGGTCTTGTTATTCTGAACATTTTGATACCTCATTTGCCTCTCTACTCCTATTAGTTAACTAATTATGATTATTTATTCATTTGCCGACTTTACAAAAAAATGGCCTTTTCAACACCCTATAAAACTGAAAAGCCATCATTCTTTTAATATGTAGACATTGTGTACTCACTTAAATTTTATATGAAACTGAAGAACATTTATTTTTCTACTAGGTTATATTGGTTCCAAAGACATGTGTCGAAAGAGGTGTCAGCAATCATTTATTTCTAGACACCTTTTATTTCAACCACAATAAAAAAAACCGTCACAGCATAGTTTGGGCACTGTAAACACATTAAATTGAAAATTTGCTGTAAAATTCTTTTTAAGTCAAACAGTGACAAATAAGAGACTACCAGATTCAGAATTGGACATTCTTTATTATGGCATGCATAACAGTTTCGTATTTAGTCAACATTATGGAGAATGAACACTTGAGAAACAGGGAAAAATTAGTGTTACTGTGACATTTTCGCCTAAAAAACTGACTGTTTGGACTACCTAGTGGCAGTGAAAATTTTTTTGTGAAACTGACACTGGATATCCGACTGGATTGATATTCCTGTACATCACTAGTTTGTATATTTGATTTTGAGGTACATAGCTTTCAAAGTATATCACTAGCTTTGAAAATGCTTTGTCAATAGTATTTGGTGATACTAAACAAGACTGCTTGTTTTGTGTTATTTATTGTTTAAGAAAGAACTTTTTTTTTATGACTCACTTATTGTGATTCGGCTCACATCCTTTGAATAATGCAGACTTATATTTTTAGGGTTTGTGTAACTGTGTTAACATAAGGTTAGAATAATGTACATTGAAATATGTCACATGAAGAGAATTCTATTTAAAATCTTTGTATCTCTATTCAACTTTGAATAGGATATCGGACCAACAAAGGCTACATGCTTTTCACAGACATTACAAGGTCTGTATAACTGTTAGGAAGATGAGCTTGTTTTCCTTCTCTGACATAAATGCGAACCTCATCCACCCTGTGCCAAAGAACTTTACATATTTGGATAAAATCTTTTCAATTTAGCTTGATGAATTATTTTCTTTCTTGTAGTTATGAATTTCCAGTTTGAGCATCCTTGTCTTAAGACAAACATTTTTTATTTTTTTTTTAGAAATTCTTTTTTAAAAAAATCACTTAATTTTCAAGGGGAGATAATTATAATTGGAAGTTATTTCCCTTGTATAGACAAACAATTTCTTTATATGAATTTAAAGGTTAATATTTCTTATATTAAATCTGCTGGCCATTGTGTGCTGTGCTAGCCCAGACCAGCCATTCTCAATGGGGGTATCCAGCATTTTCATTGCGCGCAAGATAATCGCCGGAATTTTCATAGCAGAAATAGCTATTTCCTAGCCACATTTTATAGCCGAAACGAAAAGGATAAAGTCAGCTTAATCTGTTGTCAATGATTCCGCGTGAAATCGACACGTGGGAAATTTAAAAATCTGGCAAAAACCCGCATATTATTTGATTTTAATGAAATGTTTAATACTTATTTATTAAAGGACAAATTTTTAACAAGGGAAATTAAGTAAAATAATTTTTTTGTCAGCAAATGTTCAGTTTTACTCGATTAATTATGATTTTACTCGATTAATTATGATTCGGTTGAAAAATTTTTTTACTCCATATTTTTTCAAAACAGATTTTTCTTCATTAAAAATACAGGCGGTAAATATTTCTTCATCATCATCATCATGTTATATTTAATTATTTATCCTTGTTACAATATTTTTATATAATTTTCAGTCTGACCAATCTATAAAAAGAATAACAAATATACATTTTAAACAATTTCTAGTTTGCTATTAGCGACACCAGATGAACGGGGAGTATTATCGTTTTGTTTCATTTCGGCTATAAAAAGTGGCAAGGAAATAGCTATTTCTGCGCATGATTAAAATGCTGGCTACGAAAGTGCCATAACCCCTGAATGGGAGCAATATGGCCCCTTTGAAGGGGGCCATAGACTGAAATAATAAAAAATTAATTTATATCTGACTGTGTTGTATCACTGTTTGACAGGGTGCACTGGAACATGAGAAGTGCTCTTAAGGGACCAGTGGCCAAAAGAAAAGAAGGTTGAAAATGACTGGCCCAGACAGTAAGATAAGAAATAGTGATTTTGTTGTCTTAGTACAGCATTGTTTCCTTTTTCTTTACTGCTTATCAAATGTTGGCATTGAAACAGACTTAGAAAATTGAATGCCAAATCACAGTAGTCAGAATTACAGATTGAAGATGTCATTTGTATTTTTCCAATTTAAAATTTTTTTTTTTTTTAAAGCTGTCCTCTATCCTAACTCCTCTCCTTCTCTCGGAGTAATTAAATCATCAATTATTTAGGGAATTAAATGCTAATCACCTTTTAAATCTATTAATTCCATCCAGAGATGATTTATTTTTTAAAAACTTCCCTCCCTCGTATTTCTACCTAATTTTGTTTTCCTTTTTCTTAATCTCCTTAATACTCGGTCCTTTTATGTCTTGTAATTAATGTCTTTAATGCATACAAAATAATAATATAAACTAGCTAGACCCGTGGAAATTAATGTATGTGACTTATAAAACCTTTGCACACACAGAAGTGTATGAATGCACTTAAAATCTTCTGTACATATACAGAAGTGGGAAATGTGTCAAGGATAGATATGAGTTAGTCCGGGGGACAGTAGGAGCTACCCAGCACCCCCCCACCCCGATCCTGTGAGTAGGGTACCAGTTCCTTAGGATGTTTTCATCTTTCAGAAAAAAAGATGTTCCATTCTTTGGCCATATATGTGAAATTTCCTTGTAAAATGCTGAAATACCTATGAATTAATTTCTTTTATGGTAAAATAAAGTGTATTTTTGAATTCCTCATGTCTGAAAACCATGATTTACCCTTTTAAAGTACTCAGATATGTCAATTGGGAGACAAAATGTGCTGGTGGCCATTTTGTTTTATGCAAACGAGGTAGTTCTTTCTCATCCTAAAGAACATTTTGGTACCCTACTTATAGGATCAGGTGGGGGGTGGCGTGCAGGGTAGGCCCTGATAACATATACAGTAATCCTTTGATATGTATGGTTAATAAATCCTCGATGTACACCACATATAACAAAACCGCATTATTCAATGTTAAGAATCAATGGAAATAATTATAATGAATCCAGGAAAATAAAAATAAAACAATTTAGACTAATGTATATTATTACATTCCTCAATTGTCTCCCTTAGTTAAACCTACTCAATTGCCTCCCTTAGTTGATCTCTAATGTAAAAAGTTATAAAAATAATCCCAAATGTCTATTCTATGGATATAAACAAACCCTGCCGTTGATTGTTGTAATTTTTTATGTCTTCAAGTTGAATAAAGCCATTATTTATGGTAAATATTTCTTTCCGCCGTTTTCATACTTTTTTTTTTTAACCGCACTAATCAAATTTTATACCGTAAATATCAAGGAATGGTCACAATAAATGTTTTAGCTCTAAGCAAAACCACATTAATCAAGACCGAACATATCAACGGATTACTGTATATATGTTACTGATTTTTAGCTACAAAAATTGGGGGTCGCATTACATCCGAGATCGCATTGTACTCAAGTAAATGCTGTAATAGGTAAAGTAATAAAGGTGACCTTTTAGTTTAGATTAATTGTTTTGACTTAGCTTATATTAAATAGCTTAGCTTATGGTAGTTCATCAAGACGACAATGACCTTCAACTTCTCATGTCAACTCATTGTGGGTTGTTGTGTCGTTATTGTCCTCTTTGGTGACTTCGCAGTCCAAATTCTGACCTGCATTCTGACCGTGGGGCAGAAGAAGTGAAAACCTGAGGAGGGGGATGCGCAAAGCCGCAACCCCACCACCTTCACCCTCCAGATGGCAAAGAAAAATCCAGGATAACAAGTGGTCTAGAAAGGCTGCAATGTCTTGCTGGAGTCCTTTTTCTTACTACTACATCCAATAAAACACTACACAATGGATTGTCTTGGGTCAAATTAAAATACATCTGGTATGCTGACTCTGTGGTTCTTTGTAAATATATACTGAAAAGTTCATGGAATTTGAACAGATATACGTCAATCTGTTCATCTATCAAGTTATCCAGTATTTCCCATGTCTCACCGGACATTTCACACATCTCTCGGAATCACTTCACCAGGAAATGAAGAACCACATTTTCTTTCTTTGAGGAAGTTACTTTGTGTCTTAAACCATAAGAACCCACTGCGACACCAGTGTCACATACAATTTAATTGATCTACACAGTCTCTTATATAATATTATATTTTATCCTTGATTTTTAACTCATGAAAGGTACTAAGTGACATCTACTGAAGCCATGTGACTGTGTCTCAATTTGCCTACATCCCACATAATTTTCCTTCAAGTAGAAATGGGTTCTTATGGGTTAAGTACCCCAAACCTTTGGATAGCAGCTCTTATGTACTGCATTAACATCTACAAAATTAGGGTTATTCAAAAACTATAGAATTCTAACATTTGAAATTATTTTTACTACTGGTGTCCCCCATTATAATGTGGGTGTTGGGGTCCAAGAAAGCTAACTGCATTACAACCAAGCAACGATAAAATTTAGCCATTTTGGAGCTAGATCTAGCCATTTTGGAGTCCACCATTTACAAATAACATTCAATACACCATTGAATAATTATGGCATTTATCAAGATTAACATAGCATAAAGTTCTATTTTTATTACATTGTCATGTGGTGACCTAGAAAAGTGTTACAGTCAAAAATAAATACAAATACAAATACACGTGGCGTATTATTATTGTTTCAACTGTATACATCCATACACGCACAGGTGCAAAAATTGAAAAGAACAGGTTGCCAATAACAAGGGGTCACTATGAATAGGACGAGTCACAGCTCAAGCACTCCCTAGTCACTTGATAACCAACATCCTGATATATAATTTGGGAGTTGGCAGATTCACTGATAGCAAATTACCGACATTTATCAAGATGTAAAATTCATTGAGATACATATTTACTGAGATCTTTAAAATTACAAAAAGGTTAAGAATTAAAAAGAATTTACTGGAATGAAAAAATATATTAAAGATTTAGCATTCGTTCGGCAGAAGGCCCATGCCGTTTTCAGCTATTTAGGTACTTCCCAAACTTT
>VCCN01006896.1:3820599-3841280 GCA_006491835.1 Architeuthis dux
CTTTGTCCAGCAGTGGACCTATAACGGCTGATGATGATTATTGATTCATTTACCAATGCCAATGAATTACGAAGTTGAAAGAGGTTCACTCATTTTTGTCTCTCTGTCCACACGATATCTCCAAAAGTTCTCAATGAATTTCATTGACATTTTGTGGAAGGGTAGGCCATGGTCTAAGGAAGAATTGCTTTATACTACATTGGCTGACAAGTATATTATTTTTTTTATTGTAATTTCTGAGCTGGGTTTTTCTTGTAAAAGAGAAACAGAAAATAGGAAGTCATAATTGCATGTTTAAAATGGTTTTATTTTCGTACAAGTCCACCAATATGTATTACATCTAATAGATGTAATATTTACATAAATGTGTTTAAAATAAAATATTTTAATAATTTAAACAAGTATAAAATGTCTTAAAACATGAATCTACACATAAGGCCAACTTAGATTCAGTACATTCTATTATATGCTGATTACGTTATGTAATTGAAGATGGGTACAGATTAAGAATATGTATGTAAAGAACAAGACAGACACGTGTTGATTGAACAAAGATATGTTTTAATACTGAATAAGTGGCAGCAGCCAGTAACGTCACAGCAAGGGGTCGTAATTGGCTCTGGATCTAATATTACTACATTTAGTAGTAATTATATATATAACACATTTGCATCTACTCTCTAGCTGTTTTGTATGTTGTAAAACTTATTAAATATACTTTCTGATGGGGTTTCTTAGCTATGGGGAAAGGATAACATGCTATCATAAGTAGCGGTCGACCAATATGAGTTTTGACTGATGTCGATATTTATTTTCAATGTTTACCCTTTATTTTCTTCCCCTCCTGTATTTTCTTCACTTTGCTTCCGGTGACAACCAGCCGCCAGCTAAAGAAGCCTAAGGCTATCTTACCTTCCCTGCCTTAGGAAAGAAAGACGACTAAGAACCAACATGACTGCCTCTGCCCTCACTCTGTTCTCTGGACTTTACTTCCCCCATCCCCGACTTGGTCAATGCTTTGATCTTGCCAAGCCGATTTCATGAAAAATTACACGCTTTTTTGCCCCCCCCCTCTTTTTCAACCTTTCAGTTTTAATTTTAAATTAAAAAGGTACTTTTTTCTATTAGAATAAAAATTGGCCTCATGATGCTCAATAATCAGCCGATGGCAAAATGTTTTTTTTGTTTTTTGAAAATTCCCCCCCAAAATAGGCTTTTAGTGGGGTGTTCAATTTACAATGTAAGTTTATGCCAAATTGATCCCTTAGTTTGTGTACAGCAGTATTCTCACTTGTTTTTTGAAAATTTTGACTATTTAGTGATCACTGCCCACCACCACTGTTTAAATTTATGAGGTAAAAAGAAGCATATATAGGTGGCGGTGATACATGATTTCCCTTGGAATGTTTTTTTTTTTCATAAAGAACTTTATGCTAGTTTTCCTTAATATTGAGTTGATTTTCTCAATTATTTTTATATAATTGTGTTTTTTTTACTTGACTTGACAAATGTTTACAGGCTTCAGTAGGGATAATTCATTTAAAACAAACCAGCTGGCACCCACAAATTCAACTCCCTTGCAGAGATATTCCTTCTGTGGCCTTTAATTAAACTAACATTTATTGTTTATTGATGTTTCCCACGTATTAACTCGATAAATATGCGGCACAATGAAATGATGTATTTTATCCAATCATTAATAATGCATTCCCCATTTACAGTATACAACTAGAGAAGAGGTTGAAATTGGCAGCATTGTTAAATATTTAGCATTGATTCTACACCAATGGATGAATGTAGACCAAAGGGACTTACCCCCAAAGCCAATCCGGTCACCAGCCTGCTATAGTAATTATTGATAATTGGTTGAAACTCCTATGAAGTGTAGCTGGTCAAAACTGGCTTAGCAGATATTGACATTAACTCTTAATATTCTGAACTGTTTGATACCACTTGTAATTGAAAGTGCAAGGGAGGTAACTTTAATCAGGAGTTACTCCCCTTATAATAACATTCAATTTTTTTAAGTCTGATTTTTTAAAATAATCTCTTTTTTTTTTTAAATTTTAAAATCTGCTCTTAAATTCATATAAAATAATTGTAATTGAAACCTAAAGGTGCAAGGGAGGTAACTTTAATCAGTTATTCCCCTTATAATAACATTCAATTATTTCATATGAATTTAAGAGTTAAGTCATTGATTTAAAAAGATTTTCAAATTAAAAATCTGACTTTGAAAAATATTGAATGTTATTATAAGGGGAATAACTACTAATTAAATGTACCTCCCTTGCACTTTTTGGGGTATTTTTCTCTCTTCTTTTTTAAACACTTTGATTACTAACCTATTAAGGTGCTTAATGCCTAATTATAATGTCCCCATAGACTTCTGAAAGAGATCTATAGTATGTATATATCACAACAGTCATAGAAAATCTAGTTAATATGGTTAAAGTATGGTTTTATTAACTAAGTCTTTTTTTTTTTTCCCCCTCCTCATACTCCTAAAGAATTTTGTTGATCCAGTCTCTGAAATTGAACCATAGGCCCTTCTAATTCTAGTCTGATGTTTTGTCTCCTAGCCAACTCCTTATTCTGTAACCTTCTTTATCTGACATTGAGAATTGACTTCTACACTTTGTGAATACTAGTTTCACTGCCCTATCTATTGACTTGTTTCTTTATTGACAAATATGCACTTTGTATTTATCTGTAATCTGCTGTGTGTTAATCTGCTCTGTAACAAGCTGGTACAAACTTGATTTTCACCTCTGTATGGTTTGAAACTGCACATTCATACCAAATTCAAACACACATTATTCATCCAGCACATTTTTATACTTAGTTAATGTATATAATTGTCTGAAGTAGTTTGAATTGAAATATACTTTAAAATAGCAAATAAAGGACTATGTATTGTCTATAACTTTGAGTCATTAACCCGTTATGGGGCAAGTGACTATATATGATCACCTGCGGACCCGTCAGCTACATGCAAATATTATAGCTTTGCAAAGTATACTTGTGCTTGAACAAAGACAGAAACTGTTTTGAGGCATACCACACCCCATTATAATAGACTGTTTTTGGCCCATATATGATCACTTCAGAAAACTTGTAATTAGGTCTAGTTTAACATACAAAAAAGGTTGTTGTTTTGATATCTAAAATATTTTTAGGGGTAACCTATAAAGGGTTAAGTACAAAAAAGGTGTGCAATGTGAATGTCTAGAAAAATGATCAAGAAAGCAAAAACCTTTACGATAGACAATTTTCTTTGTAAACAAGAAAAAGAACTCTTTTCAAAACTAGCGTCGTTGTTTAAGCAATTTTTGAAAGCATTTGGCAACATTTGTTTCTGTAATAACACTATTTGTTTCCAGTTGATTTTTCAAGATAATCCTCATTTAAAACGTCCGAAACAAAAATAATCATTGTGTAAAAAAAGGAAACGAACAAACCTGAAAGTCAGACCACAGATTTTCACATTTTCCAGTTTTGGTCATTTTTGGGGCGAGGCATCCTATATGATCACTTCGTCAGAGGGGTTTTGCCTCCATAAACAAACAAATTTCAGAAAACTTTCAACAGAAAATATCTTGTAATTAGGTCAAGTTTAACATACAAAAAAGGTTGTTTTGATATCTAAAATATTTTTAGGGGTGCCCTATAAAGGGTTAAACTACAAATTCATACCAGGCAAACACACATTCATCCAGCACATTTGTATACTTAGTTAATGTATATTATTGTCTGAAATAGTTTGAATTGAAATATACTTTAAAATAGAAAATAAAGGACCATGTATTATCTATAACTTTTGAGAAGAGTCATTAACATTCTAACTTTTGTATGAACAATCAAATCTCTTTTTGTTCCTGTTTGTGTCTAACATTTCATTTACCTTTTTCGTTATTTTAATAAATCTTTATATTTTTTCTTTTCTAGGTAAGTGTTGTTCAAGGAAATACTCTTTCTACCTGTTGATAAGCATTTTAATCTGGTTTCTAAAGTGTAACACCTACAAGGTAAATAATCATTCTTATTTCTCTTTGTACATATTCATTATGTTTGTACACATTCCTATTTATGGGTGCAAATATTGAATTTAAGAGAATTTTGACATCAACTTGAAATTCACTGAAAAGAGTCTTTAGGGCTTTGATTAATGATGAAAATCTTGGTCTTGGCTATAAAGGATTCTTTATTTAACTTTTGAATTTTAATGTGCAAGGCAGAAAAATATGACTTGGATGTAAAGATAATGTCTATAATTTTGAGAAGAGTCATTAACTTGCAAAGAGCTTTTCAGATAATCAAACCTTTTGTTTAATGTTTCGGCCAATCCATTCTACGGCCTTCTTCAGGTATACTATCCGAATGTAAAGAGGGTGGCTCGTTTTTCCCCCTCTCTTTACATTCAAATAGTACACCTGAAGAAGGCTGTAGAATGGATCAGCTGAAATGTGTGAATCAAGGCTCAAAATTAACGTTGTCCCTGGGTACTGTAAAAATGTGTTTGGGACAAATAGATGACGTCCCTGGACACAACTACCAATCAGGTCATGATTTCTAATGACTGTAGGGGAATGTTAATTTTAATCCCGAAAATTTGGTGAGGATTGTTCTTGTCATTCTTGTTACAGTAGAAAAACAAAGTCAACTCCAGGTTTGGACTGGAGTTTGACAGTTATTTATTTCCTCAACATTTTAATGGTGTTTTTATTATGCTACTAACACCAAAACAACTATAGATGATAATAACAAAGTTAAGAATAAGAAACATTTTGATTTTGGGACCGTTTACATTTCTTTCGGTATGGTTAAAATTGGTTTTTGGGACAGTTCTGGAAATTGTTAGCCTGGAGCCCTGGTGTGAACAACAAGGAGTTTGATAGTCCGAAAAATTCCTTGAATGACTTGGAGAAATTTTTAAAGACTAGTTTAATGTCACTGTCTTGTTAAACTAGATTATATGTGTATGTGTGTAATGAACAGTTTTTCTGTTTGTAACTTATGTTAGAGTGCACAGATACTAAACTGTGATCCTAGTCAGAGGGCTTTTGATTGTAGACAGTGCATAGATACTCTGATCCAAGGCGAAAGTGCTGATCCAAACGTAAATAATCCTGTCATTTCTGATGGGTACTATGCTATAAAGATATTTGCTGGGGAGAACTAATTTGATATTAACATGACTTTGAAAGAAAAACAATAAAAGAATTACATATTGAGTGCGTTACTTGTAATGTAACTAATGTCACATATTGAAGAGATCTTTTTAACATCTTTTGACATCATGAAGTCTTTAACCCTTTATAGGGCACCCCTAAAATATTTTAAATATCAAAACAACCTTTTTGTTTGTTAAACTAGACCTAAATACAAGATATTTTCAGTTGAAAGTTTTCTGAATTTTTTCTGTTTATCGGGGCAAAACCCCCTCTGACGAAGTGATCATATATGATGCCTCGACCAAAAAGTGACCAAAAATGGACAATATTAAAACATTAAAAATTAAAGTAGAAAGTTAAATAAAACATAGAATTAAAGAATAACATTTAATATAATGAATAGATACAAAACCTCCGGGTTGATTTTAAAATGGTATTGTGTGGGCCAAAAACAGGCTAATTTAATGGTGTGTGGTATGCCTCAAAACAGTTTCTGTCTTTGTTCAAGCACAAGTGTACTTTGCAAAGCTTGCAGATTATGTTATCGTTGTGGCTACAATATTTGCATGTGGCTGACGGATCCTCAAGTGATCATATATAGCCACTTGCCCCATAAAGGGTTAACCTTTGTAGAGAACAAATATAAAAACAAAACGCTGATCAAAGTGTCAAAGGACAATGGAAGTGAACTTTGAAACTCTTGGTGTATTACAAGTTATTAATCACTGCTACCAAAGGTTTAGGTTATTCATGTGTTAACGCATTTATATGTATCTATCTATGTATCCGGACTTTGCCCAACTCTAACCATTCATAGTAGAAACTTGGAATTTTGTGCACATTTTCCCCTTAATGAGTAGGGAAAATGTTGTTTTTTTGGTTGTTTTTTTTTTTTTGTTGTAACCCCCCCCCCCTTAAATAGGTCTTTACTTGGGGAAGGGAGGCCTATGTCCCTTCGACTGGCCTGGCAAGCCGGATGTGCGCTGTGGTAAACTGCTTGTGTAGAAAGAAGAGGTCGGATGAAAGTAATGTGTACGCCATCTCCACCTCCAACGACACCTCGAGTTTAAGTGAAATATTAAATAAAAAATAAATAAAAACTAGCATTCCAAGGGAAATTATGAATCACCGCCACCCATATATACTGTGTTGGAGATGATTAATTAAAAAGTTGGAAAAAGGTGTGATCAAGGAATAAGTTACTTCTCTTGCCTTTTGTTGGGCTGTGATCACTAAAAAAGGTTTGAATTTTCAAAAAACCTGGGGACCAATTTAGCATAAACTTACATTGCATATTGAACCCTTCCCCATAAAAAAAAAATAAAGAAATTTCTACTATGAACGGTTAGGGCTGGGCGAAGTCTAGATAGATATAAATGTCAGAACATATAAATGTTCAAACCCAGCAATAAACCAGTGTTGTGGGTAGAATGTGATTAATAGTCAGATAACATTTACTCTTTATTCACTAAATGGGAAGAAAGTTAACAGGATTCGTGGTATTGACATGAATTTTACATTTTAATTGCTCTCGATGCATTGGTTAATGAGTTGATTTCCAAAAAATGTTATGGATTAATTAAATCCTCAGTTGGAACTAATGAAAATATTGACTTGTGTGAGATTTAGATTATCCTAGGTTAATTTCTAATTCTATTCAGTTGTTAATTGATATTTTGGCAGGAAAAAAAGACTGGCAAATCTATTAAAAAAAATGTTGTGGGACAAGTGTTTCAAGTGGGAAGATAAGGTGGCGACAAACTGTATAGATTCAGAATTAGATCCATTTGTGTGTGTGTGTGTATATATATATATATGTGTGTGTGTGTGTGTGTGTGTGTCTGTAGAAATTTTTTTGTTTTTTCCATATATGTTTAAAATTTTAAAAAACGCTAATGGTGAACAAGAAATCCTCTGATATAAAATCCACAGCCCCAAAAGATTTGCGACCCCATGCGCTGCAAACCAGCTATGATCCACCCTCATCAATGCATTGACAAAAAACCCCCAAACATTCCCCTACTCATTGAGGGGAGTGTGTGTATGCAAAATTTCATGTTTCTACTATGAATGGTTAGGGCTGGGCAAAGTCCAGATACATATAAATGTGAGAACACATGAATAACCTAAACCCAGCAATAAACCAGTGTTGTGGGTAGAAGGTGATTAAATATTAGTGGGATTAATTAAATAGTTATATTTTAAATCTATTAAATTAGACATGCTTATTTGTTCATCTGAATATCTAAAGTCCTTCCATTTAATTGCTCAAAGGATTGCTGGTCTTCAGTTATCTCAGTTCAAACTGAGGTGTGTGTGTGTGTGTGTGTGTGTGTGTGTGTGTGTGTAATCCACTTATATAAAATACAATGATAATTATAAAGACATATATTTTCCCAGCGGCCTAAATCATAAATGTGAATTAAGAAACAAGCACTGTGTGGGGATCGAAACCATGTCCATCCTGGAAGCAACCTTATACACAGGTTCTGCTTTACCAACTGAGTGAGCTAACAAAGTTCTTGTGGTAGGCAGGAGTCTTTTAATCCTACACTTTGCTGGTCTCTCTACTCTCATGTTTGTATTTAGGCATGAATATAATGTGGTTCTCTATGCCGACAGTATGAAATCAAATGACCGATAATTTTTATATCCAGCAGAATATGATAATTATAAAGACATTTATTAGTTGAGAACCTATATAGGTTCTGCTCTACCAACTGAGCTGATGAAGTTCTCATCGTAGGCAGGAGTCTTTTAATCCTACACTTTGCTGGTCTCTCTACTCTCACATTCGTTTTAGGCATGAATATGTGGTTCTCTAAGCTGACAGTATGAAATCAAATGATGGATGATTTTTATATCCAACATTTATTAGTTGAGAACCATTATCCATCATTTGATTTCATACTGTCTGCATAGAGAACCTTTCTTTCTGGTAATTTTAAACCAATTGGAACCAAAAACATGGTTTTTGTTTATAAAATGTAAACAAACAATCGGATCACCCATAACTCACCACAACAGTCTTCATACCTCCTGGAACCTTCATACAAAATTTCATTGAAATATCTTTAAATATAATGGTGTGATTCAATTTTAAATTAAAGAACTTACCCACTTTTAAAACACGGATGATGCTGTTTTTTTAATCAGTAGTGAATCCTAGTCTCTGGTGAATTCAAACTTCCACCGGAGACAAAAATAATGGACGTGTTTATGCATATCTTGATAGAAAAAACTTATTTAAGCAAACCATTACCAAGAATAACCTTACTTTTTAATGTATGAAGACAGATGATGTTGTCAAGTAAAGCTTGATGCATGCACTGACATGTGCACTCTTATCTTTATGTGTACAGTCAATCCTGCACACATGCATATTTACACTTTGCCACTCTTTATACAGAGGAAGCTGTTTATTATGATCACAGATAATGTTATCAAACGGTTAGTATGACTGACTTATTTTGATAATAATGTCTGCATAAAGAACCACATTATATTCATGCCTAAATACGAACGTGAGAGTAGAGACCAGCAAAGTGTAGGATTAAAAGACTCCTGCCTACCATGAGAATTTCATCAGCTCAGTTGGTAGAGCAGAACCTATATAGGTTCTCGACTAATAAATGTCTTTATAATTATCATATTCTGTCAGATATAAAAATCATTTGATTTCATAAAACACAATGTGTATCCATAGACATTGTGTCTTTTTTTAGCCCTGATGTCCGATTAAAAATTTTAAGAATCGGACATGCAAAATTGTCCGATTTTAAGCCACAACTCAGTGTTACTAACTTAGATATTCTATATCTAAATTTAGATATTTTTTTTTGTTAGATGTGTTTAGATATCGGATATCAGTTCTAGCCACTTTTGGATATTTATTTTAATTAATGGTGATAATCTAGCTACTTTTAGCCACTATTAGCTATTTATTTTAATTATTGTCATAATAATCTAGCTACTTGTAACCACTTTTAGCTATTTAATTGTGATACTAATCTAGCAACTTCTAGCCACTATTAGCTATTACTAGCCATCAATTTTTTTTCTGTCCAAATTTGACAATTTGTCTGTTTTTGGGAACACTATTGTCCCGTTTTGCAAAAACTGATCTGGCAACTCTGTTAGACACTGATCCCAGGCAAAGGACTGTGGTGGGGAGGAGGAAGAGCTACACACTTTGATCCTAGGCAGAGTTCACACATACTCTGATCCTAGGCGGAAGTGCCTATCCATACATAAATTTTCTAAATATATTCTTATCTCCAAGTGGACCTAAATATATACTCTATGCTTATTATCTTTCCCCTTTGGCTCCATCAATGGTATTGTTGTAAACTCTTTTGGGCAGTTATTCTCGAGGGCTGACACCAGTGATAAATCAGAACTGCTTTGCTTTCAGTGGAAGGAAATGCAGATTATACTAATCTTTTTGTTTTCCCTGCCAACCCTTGTTTTTATCAGCAAGGGGTTGAAACCTCTTCTCCAAGAACTGACCTCTTTTGAGAATAACTCTTGTGACCAAGATAAAGGAAACACAGGTTCAATTTCACTGGCTAAAAAAAAAATCTTTTATAAAAAAAAATTTTTTTTTATGACTTTATCTTATAAATGAACTGTCAGTGGGTGCAAAAATTTTAAATTGTGCAAATATTTTTCCATCGACAAAAGTATGTGCACACTTTTGAATTCGAAATAAGGAATCTGTTATTCAATGAAAACTCAGTAAGCTATTGACAGAATTTGAAATCAGTTGTGCGCACAATAATTAATCGCAGCTACCAACAACACTGGTTTATTGCTGGGTTTAGGTTATTCGTATGTTCTAACATTTAAATGTATCTATGTATCCGGACTTCGCCAGATCTAACTATTCATAGTAGAAACTTGAAATTTTGCACACACACACTCCATCAATGAGTAGAGAAAATGTTTTTTTTTATTTTTGAAAATTCCCCCCTAAATAGGTTTTTAGGATTCAATATGCAATGTAAGTTATGCTAATTATTATTGGTCACTAGTTTGTGCCCACTTGTTTTTTGAAAATTCAGACCTTTTTTAGTGATCACAGCCCAACCTTTTAATTAATCAAAGCATGGGTGGCGGTGATTCATAATTTCCCATGGAATGCTAGTTTCCTCTGTGTGATGGTTGCAAAATGAGTGTGCGTGGAACTATGAACTGATCTATTATTAAATGTGATACGTCAACTAAATTCATTAATTAGTTTTTATTGGGTTTTGATGCACATCCATTTTCTCTCGGTGTCTACCCTGATCATTCATTGCCAGTAACAAACCCGAACCGTAATTTCTTTAATTATTCATTACAAACCTCTGTATAAAAGCTTTTTAAAAATGATATTCCCTTTGCATCCTGTTATGAGAAGCAGCGGGATGCAACAAGAAGTGAAGTAAAGATATCATTTTATTACCAGTTATAACCATTCTTCATGAAAATCTAATGATGAAACCATTTTTTCCATCTATTAAAACAACTAGGAATGGAAAACTCAAGTGCTCACTGTCAAACAAAGAATTAGGTGAAAGACCATTAAAATAAACAAGAAGAATCTGAAATTCTTCAAGTAATCACCACAAACCTCTGTATAAAAGCTTTTTAAAATCATGTTCCCTTTGCTTCTTGTTGCTTTCAGATTTTACAGGGACTGGTTTCAAACTTGTTAATCACCACTATCCACAACACTGGTTTATTGCTGGGTTTAGGTTATTCATGTGTTCTGGCATTTATGTATCTATATATCCGGATTTTGCCCAGCCCTAACCGTTCATAGTAGAAACTTGAAATTTTGCACACACACTCCCATCAGTGTGTACAGAAAATTATTTATTTTTTGTTTTTTGAAAATTCCTCCTGTAAATAGGTTTTTAGAGGGGGGGGGGTTCAATATGCAATGTAAGTTTATGCTAATTATTATTGGTCACTAGTTTGTGCACACTTGTTTTGAAAATTCAGATCACAGCCCAACTTTTTAATTGATCACCCCCAACACAGCATATATGGATGAAGGTGATTCCTAATTTCTTTTGGAATGCTAGTTTTGACTGTTTTTAATTTATTCATTTTCTCCATTTAAATTTGGAAAGTCCTACTGTCTCAGACACTTGACAGGCGTCCCCCTAGAACTCACATTTATATCTATGTATCCAGACTTGCCCAGCCCTAACCGTTCATAGTAGAAACCACACACAGATAAATTTAAATTCCCCCTCATGATAGGTTTTTAGAGGGGATTCAATATGCAATGTAAGTTTATGCTAAATTGGTCACTAGTTTGTGCCCACTTGTTTTTTGAAAATTCAGACCTTTTTAATGATCACAGTGCAAGAGAAGTAACTTATTCATTGATCACCCCCCAATACAGCATAATGGGTTGTAGTTATTCATAATTTCCCTTTGAATGCTAGTATTTTTAGTTCACTCCTTTTGTAAATTAAAGATTCATTTCTCTTCATTAGGAGAATGGCTATAACTATTTGTAGATTTATTAATTCTAAAGTGTCAGTTTGGCAAGAAACTTACAGACTTTGAAAAAACATGACTTTAAAATATTTTCTGTAAATTGTTGAATTATTTCAGAAGTAAAGTTTTTTTTTTAAGCATCAATTCTATGTTTTAAAAAAAAAACTGCAGTTGTTTGGGTAGGGAAAACCGAATGTGTAAAATTCTAACCACGGTTTGAAACCGAATCAAGGAACTGTAAATTCAACAATTTTCAATGTTTTTTAGCATAAAATTAGACCATTTATTCCATACCTAATAAAAGACAAAGAAAATAGAAGTCTTCAAATGGTTCTTCGGACGATTGAACTCGTTCTTGTTGTTTGTGTTGTAAACACAACATTTCGGCCAATCCATTCTTCAGACTTCTTCAGGTATAAAGTCCGAGTGTGATGGTTAAACAGAAGTTATGTTTAAAGGGTATAACCCTTATAGCACAGGGCTCGAGTGTTTCTGTGTCTTGGTCCTGTTGGGTTTAGGTCTGCTGTGAAGTGGAAACCACATCGGATTGAAATCCACACTCAAGACAAGGAGTTCAATTATCTGAAGACTCATTTGAATATTAATGACCCTTCTCAAAACTATAGAAAATAAAATAGACGTTCAACGCCGGTTTACAAAAATGATAAATGGAATGGAAGAATTAATGTACGAGGAAAGAATGCAGAAATGCCACCTCATTTCTTTTGAAAGAGAAAGAGCAGAAAAAACATTGTAAATTGGCTGAAAAAGATGTTGCCTTAAGTTCAACGTGTTGTGGACTCTTGGAATGGATTGAGTAAAGAGGTGGTTGCCGCCACACCCATTGACAGTTTTAAATTCAAAATTCAGCCAATGTTTGAAGAGATTTAGTGTGGCTGAACATGGGCCAGTAGGCCCCCTGTCCCAAACCAACATCTGGTATGTTATATTAATTACTGCTACCCACAAGACTGGTTTATTACTGGGTTTAGGTTATTCATGTTCTGACATTTATATGTATCTATGCATCTATCCAGACTTCGTCCAGCCCTAACCATTCATAGAAATTCATGAAATTTTGCCCTCAATGAGTAAGGAAAATGTTTTTTTGTTTTTCTGAATCTTATAAATTATTTGTATTACAACCAATCAAAAAGCATAAGAAAACATACATAATTCTCATTTATGATATAATTTATGTTATATAAATCATATTAAAATTATATTGTTTTATTTTCCACACTATTAGAAAAATCGATAAACTGCAAAAATTTATTATTTAATAGTATGAAAAATAAGAATTTGTTTCTGGCATTTTCTCTTGTCTATGTACAAAGTTGGCAAAAGCATGTGCTTTCTTGTCACCCTTTTTAATACTTGCTTGCTCAACAAACCTGAATAGAATCATTGGAAATTCCACAGTGTATCTTTTGCAAATTCAGTATTGAATGCTCAGTAATCCATATTATACATATAATATAATTCTGTCAGTAATGCTTACATCAATTTCTGACCACTGACAATCCCTTTCTTCCTGGTAATTTTAAACCAATTGGAACCCAAACCATAGTTTTTGTTTATAAAATGTAAACAAACAATCGGATCGACCATAACCCACTACACCAAAGTCTTCATACCTCCCCCAACCTTTTAAACCAATTGGAACCAAACACGTTTTTTTGAACCAAAACCATAGGTTTTGTTTATAAAATGTAAACAAACAACTGGATCGACCATAACTCACTACACCAAAGTCTTAAAAATAAAGGAGTTATTCAATTTTAAATTAAAGAATTTACCCACTTTTAAAACCCGGTTTAATCAGTAGCGAATCATAGTCTCTGGTGGTATCAAACTTCCGCCAGAGACAAAAATAATGGACTTGTTTATGCATATCTTTATAGAAAAAGAAAAATTTCTGTTTCTGGCATTTTCTGTTGTCTGGAAGTGGCCAGGTCCCAAAGTTGCCGGATTAAAGAGACACAACTGTATATAATACTACCTCTGTCCCATAAAAGTTGTTACATTTACATATTATTTTCATACGCTAAATGTAACTATTATGGGACAGAGGTGTATAAAATGCTGAATTCTAAGTTTTTATTCACAAAACATTTCTATTTGTTGCTAGAATGCATGTTCATGTTTTTTTTTTGTTTTTTCCTCCAAAGCTATTCTTGCAGTTTGCCAATCTGGTTTTATTTATCTCTGAACAAACTATTCGTTCTGTTTTTGTTTACACCCTTTTAAATACACTACAATTCTCAGCCCCCAGTTATTAAAGTGTTTTCAGAACCGACTCCGTAAAAGCAGACTCCCACAGGCTGATATACAATACATGACCTACATGCTTATAAAATGGAATGCGACCTAAAAGTGTTTTTTCTTTTTTCTCCTTTCTGTTTGATTTAACCTGTTCACTCTTACGTGCCTCCCCCGTAATTTGCATCTCGTTGTGAATCCTGGTGTTTGCTGTGTGTATTGCTGCCTGTCTTGCAAATAGATGTATTGGGTGAAGTGTGCGTTCTGCTACCATTGATCAATTGGTGGAGGATAAATGTCTCCTCTTGAATTGTCATTTCTTGCTTGCTAGGTTACTGTCGATAGTGTAGTAGTCGTACTTGATTGGGTTATTACCTCTTCCATTAAAGTTCGAAGAGGTATATACATTCACTCGTGTCTGTCTGTTTATCCACACAATATCTTCAAAAGTTCTCAATGAATTTCAATTAAATTTTCTGCAAAGCTAGGCCGTGGAAGAATCAGTTAAATTTTGGGTTGGATTCAAGAATTATTTTTAAAATGATTGCTTTATTTTTTTTCATTTTTTCATACATTTATGTATTCACTCGTGCTTGTTGTCCACACAATATCTGCAAAGGTTTTCAATGAATTCCAATGACATTTTTTGGGGGGGAAGGCTGTGTCATGTGCTAAGAAAGAATTGATTGAACTTTGGGGTGGATCCAGGCATATTTTATAGTTACCTCCCATATATCGTAGCTATATATGAACTGATTTTCATTCAGTGACAATGGCGTTAGCAGAAGCATGTGCTCTCTGAATGCTTTCTTGTCACCCTTTTTTATTACTTGCTTGCTTAACATACATGAATAGAATCATTGGAAATTCCACAGTGTATCTTTTGCAAATTCAGTATTGAATTATCAGTAATCCATATTATACATATAATATAATTCTGTCAGTAATGCTTACATCAATTTCTGACCACTGACAATCCCTTTCTTCCTGGTAATTTTAAACCAATTAGAACCAAAACCATAGTTTTTGTTTATAGAATGTAAACAAACAATCGGATCGACCATAACTCACTACACCAAAGTCTTCATACTTGCCCCAACCTTCATACAAAATTTCATTGAAATATCCTTTTATATAAAAATAAAGGAATTATTCAATTTTAAATTAAAGAATTTACCCACTTTTAAAACACGGTTTAATCAGTAGCGAATCATAGTATCCAGCAGATTCAAACTTCCGCCGGAGACAAATAATGGACTTGTTTATGCATATCTTGATAGAAAAAATTATTTAAGCAACCATTACCAAGAATAACCTTACTTTTTAATGTATGAAGACAGATGAAGTAAAGCTTGATGCATGCACTGACATGTGCACTCTTATCTTTATGTGTACAGTCAATCCTGCACACACGCACATTTACACTTTGCCACTCTTTATACGGAGGAAGCTGTTTATTATGATCACAGATAATGTTATCAAACGGTTATTGTTATCAAAATAAGTCTGTTCCAAACACTTTATTTAAGATGAATTAAAGATTTTGAAAAATTAAGATAAAGTTCATATTTTTTATAAAGTACAGTTTTTAACAATGGATTTCTAACAATGATGAATGTAAATTTTTAACAATGAATGTAAATTGTTCCAATTAGAAACTGTCAACCAAAACTGTCACCTAAACTATCAACATAGGTTTCTTCAATTTTTAAACTGGTCTGGCTGGCTACGTATGTATATATCACGCATACAAACCAAACCAATGGAGCTAGAGGGCTGAAGATTTCAACACACTCCTTATTATGTCTAGAAAAAACGTTTTTTGTTGTTGTTTTTTTCCATTTAAATAGTTCTTTAGTGAGGTGTTCAATTCAAAATGCTAAATGGATCCACTTTTTAATGATCACTGGCCAACACAAGGCGTGAGAAGTAAGTTATTCATTGATCACTCCCCTTTTTTCCAATTTTTTAATTGATCACACCCAACACAGTGTGTTGCCAAAAGACATTGCTCATGTGACGATTTCTATTAAGTGACTAACCAGACCATTGCTTAATGCTTGAAATCTTTGAAGGATTCTGTATTGTAAAACTCCAGTCCATTCTGTATTGTAAAACTCCAGTCCAACCGTAATAACAAGAACAATCCTCACCTAATTTAGGTAAATAAACATTCCACTGTTTATCTGTACCGTCATGTTAGCCTAAACCGTTATATGAAATTAACATTTCCCTACCGTGATTTGAAATCATGACCAAATGATTGATAGGCGGCTCTTACCGACTGAGCCAAACTGACAAGTTTTACATATCTACAAAAATTTATATACAATACAAAAGTTGCAGTAATCATCTTCAATCGGAATAGAAATAGGAGTGCAGTTTGACCCTGCATCAGCCAGGCATGCCTTTCAGTATTCTTGACCGTGTACGTGTTGACTGCAGCCTGACAAAGCATTCTTACTGAAGACTTTTAATGAGAATCACGTTTTTATCGTGGAAATTTCTATAGGCTGCAACCTGTTTACATGCTCCAATTTCTTTTTTTTTCTCCTTTTTTCGTTCTCTTGGTGTACCTAACTATTGACAGATTGCAGACAACTCAATAACTCTTTCATAGAGTTAGACAGTTTGACAGGGGCTGCCACACAACCTATCTACCTGCTTGCTTTAATGCCTTCACTAGCAAATTACACCCACATACATCGTACTTGGGTGCCAGGCAGCCTGTTCTGTGCACGAGTTGCAACCATAATGCAGTCGAATAGAAATAGCAGAGAGAGGAATAAAAAAAAGAATTTGACTAAAGCAGATGGTTTAGATGCGTTGCTGGTCTTCTTGTTTGTGTTTGGGCTGCGTGGAATATCAATTTCTTTTTTTTTTTATTAGACATGGCACTGCAACCTGCACCTATCAATTTTTGACTACTATAAACTTTTATCTCGATTTTTAGTTGTTTTATTTTATCACAACTCTGCTCAGGCTGTCACTCTATCATAGCTGTCTGCTCACTTCTATAGAGTCTATGACAGTGTGCGGACATCGTGGATTGGAAACAAAGAACTTCCGGTGAGACATGACCTTGCATCCATCTTGCCACAGGCAACCTCGTTAAACATACCAGCTGCTTTGTTATCTAAGTTACAAAAGCTTCGATGGCTCGCAGAAGCTCAAATCCAACCTTTAAACCCGCTCTCTATCTCAATCTCTTCATTGCCATGTGTCACAGTGCAGTATACTTTCAAGCGTATGCGCCTATCGTGGGATATAGAGGGGCTAAGGTCAAACAACAAATTATCTACCAAGACATGAAAAATGGATTAAAAAACGATATTAAAATAAATGTTTTGTACAGAATAAACAAACTGGATAACAAAAAAGACAAACTCAGGGATTTTTTTGGTGGGCAATAATTGTAGTTTTATCAAACAATAAAACAGAAAATATTCCTGGGATAGAAAATAGTTTGATTGACCGCCGAGTTAAATTCTGGGGAGAAAAATAGTCTCATTGAGGAAAATCAAATAGTAGGGTTTCAAATATCTAAATGGTTTACAAATGTTGATTTTGGTCCACAGCCTTCTTTCCAGGAGGCAAAAGGAGAAGAACTTAATTTTTCTCTGAGAAAATTTGATTGTGTCTCCCAGTTATCACCAGTTAAAAACACTGTGTCAGTCCGGCTTTCCTGTCTCTGTCCCACTCCACTGCTTGGGTGCTACTGCTCTACTCTCTCTGTCTTTCTTCCTGCCTCCGCGCCAAATTCAAAACCTGGGGAAACAGGATCTTCCTAAAATCTTTCCTTTGTCTTTTGTGTGCCAATTCCTTTAACTCTCGGACAGACAAGATTCTCTGTTTACATTTTGTTGTTCCTCAGGGGAGCTAACTCAGATGGACGATCCAAGAGTTATCTCCCTTCCGTTCTCTCACAACATGTTTCTATACTGGTAGTATGAGTAAAGTGGGATATCAATAGTTGTTAAATCTTTGCAAGAACAATACTCTGCGTGTGGGAGTATCAATAAGTATTAACTACTTACAATACACGTGTACAGTCTCTTATCCGAAACCCTTGGGAACAGACACGTTTCGGAATTCGGAATTGTTTTGGTTTTGGAATGGCATCGACACTTAAATCGATAATGACAGATGCTTCCTTTTCTGCTTCTCACTGTTACCCATAGGGCAGTGGTTTTGAAACTCTGGTCTGCGGACCCTTGGGGGCCATCAGATAATGGTTGGGGTTCCGCAGTTAAATATTTAAATTAATTCCATGAATTTAAAATTAGGATAACTGAGCTCTTTGTGTACAACTTACCTTTGTGAATGGACTCTCTCTCTCTCTCTCTCTCTCTCCCCCCATGTTGCTGTGTATAAAAAATAAACAATGAAACTGAATGGATGTTGAAAATAAGTGATTTTTAAGGGTCAAAAGTTGTTTGTTATTGCAGTTCATTAATTACTGTTTAAAATTAAATGCTAAAAATAGGGGTCCGCAGGAATATTCCCTTTATAGAAGGGGTCCTTGTGTTTTCAAAGTTTCAAAATCACTGCCTTTTTAACCCATAAGAACTCACTGTGACGCCGGTGTCACATACAATTTAATTGATCTGGACAGTCTCTTATAAAATATTATATTTTATCCTTGATGTATACTAAGTGACATCTAATGAACATCCTGGTGCAGGCACGTAACTGTGTGTCAATTTTCCTACCCAGAATCCCATATAATGTTCCTTCAAGTAGAAATGGGTCTGGGTTTTTAACCTTTTCACAATCATCAAAATAAAAAAATGAACAGAATATCTGAGCAGCAGCGGCACATCTGACTAGTAGGAGCACTGAGACACAACTGCGTGGCGTGGGTTGAGCCATGGCTGTCTTGAAATACTAACTTCCACTGACATTGGTTGTGTTGGGTCCAGGGCTCCAGACTAACTTTATTCACTACCATCCCGGAACCGTCCCGAAAAACAATCCTCACCAAATTTAAAAAAAAAAAAAATCTATCTTCCCAGGACAAAAATCTATCTCAGGGACAGAATTAATTAAATTTTCTTTTTTTAAAATCACTTATGTCCCGGAGGCACACCTGGGAAGATCTTTGTTCGCCCCAAACACATTTTTTCCTTCGACGGGACAACGTTAATTTCAAGCCCTGGTTGGGTCATGTTTGAAGCCAAATATGAGCTTTGGTGTGCAGACAACAACCCTGGAAAAAAAAATGTTCAGTTTTTGGATCTTTTTGGTTTTCAGAATTACTGAGATCGTGCACCTGTATAGCACTTTGTATTTGAAGAATGTTGTAGAATATAAATCGTAGATTAGTAGTTAAGTTTTTCCTCCTCCCGATTTCTTAATTTTGTCTTTTTATTCCGGACATTTTTATTTTTAATTTTTAAATCAACTTAATTTTCTCAATTAATAATGACCAGTGTGCTCTCTTATTGAAATATCAAGAAAACGATAGGTTATACCTGGTTGTACCTTGATCCTGCAAGCCATTGAGAACCAGATCAATCCTTGGTGAAATGTGGTCTTGAGCCAAAGTTGGTCTTATTGAACAAACACATATTAAGAAAATAACTACCTCCTCATTTTTTCCCTTTCTCTTGTTACAATGTTATGATAGCTACGTTTGCTGCATATCAATCTTTAATTGATATCTTAAGAATATTCGTTTTTAGTGTGTGTATGTGTGTAAAACAGCCTTCCTGTTATAACGTGGGTGTTGGGGTCCAAGAAAGACAACCATGTTATAACTCAGCTACGATAACTGCAGGGTTGTTATGGCCAATATCCAAGTGCAGGCAAACATATTAATAGGTCAAAGACTGCATACATTGTCTGTTTATTTATTCACTTAGATTTTATAGATAAAGGCATTGGTATTTCTTGCCTCTCCTTGTCCTCGAAATTAACGCTGTCCTGGGGATGGTAAAAATGTGTTAAGGACAAACAAATATCTTCTACAGGACGGAAATGATTTTTTTTTTTTTTTTTTTTTTTTTTTTTTTTTTTTTTTCTAAGGGAGAGAGGGAGGGATATCTTTTATTTTTTCTTCCTTTTTTTTAATTTGGAGAGGATTGTTTTTCGGGACCATTTACATTTCCTTTGGGACCGTTAAAATTGCTTTTTGGGACAGTTCCGGACGGTAGTGAATAAAGTTAGTCTCGAGCCCTGCTTTGTCACACACACATGTTGACTGACAAATTATGTTAAATAGTTGTATCAATGAATCTTAATCCAAAGAATTCAACTAACAATAGTAATCCATTGTTTGAAAGACATGGACATTATCCAAAATGTATGCAATCAGATTATTGTTCTAGAAAAAGAAAACAAACATTAGAAATGCCTGTCCATTTAAAGCAGACACACCTTTTAAAAGACTAAAGTCCATTTTCATTGTCTGTTAATGTCTGTTGACTATTTATTGACCAATTCAAGCAGTGTATCTTCATTTCTTATTTATTACACAACTGTTTACTTATCAACAGAGGCACATTGCATCTCCTCATGCATGTCTTTATCTATTACTTATCATTAATGACCCCCACCATTGTTATCAAAACCCTTTCTTATTGACACTGCTGTCCTGCTTTCTTGCAGGCTGGCTATCCAACTGACCAACTTAAAGGCTGGACAGTTTACTATTCATACAAGGAGGGAGAGGGAAAAGGAGAGCGAGAGGGAAATGGAGAGCAAGCCAGAGAGGGAGAGCAAGCGAAGGAAATGGAGAGTAAGCGAGAG
>VCCN01006896.1:3845567-3861606 GCA_006491835.1 Architeuthis dux
TTCTGCCTAAGGGGAATAATACATGATACTTACTTAACAAATTTCATCTGAGGTTTTTAGTAAAAAGAGACTGAATTTGTGTAAGTTGAAGAGTTCATTGTTTCAAATGGGGGGTAGGAGATATTTTTATCAGCAAAAGTGTTACCCTTAAGTGGAAGTGTCTATTGTTACAGATAGAGAAACAAAAAAAAAGTCACACTTTATTATATACATAGATATGCTGAGAAAAAACAAATAATAAAACGAGCCTGGCTGCTGTAGGGCCAAACTGCGCTCCCACTTCTACTTCCTTGCATATTTGTAAGCTAAATTTTCAAAGATATGTAAGACTTTGGCTCAGTTGGTAAGAGAACCACCTACCAATCACTTGGTCGTGATTTCAAATCAGGGTAGGAAAATGCTAATTTTATATATCTGTTGATTTAACGTGACAGGACAGATGGAACAGTGAAGAGTTTACTCCGCCTAAATTAGGTGAGGATTGTTGTTGTTGTTATGGTGGAAAAAAAACAAAATCGGCTCCACTTGGACTGGAGTTAGGACAATACTAAGAAATGAATGTTTTGTCAGTTTTATGCTTGGGGGTGGGGAATGAATGATGAATCTAGTTTTCAGTTTTCAACATGCAGTACTATTTATAGATGTAAAAAAACAAAAACGTTGAATCTCTTGTCTAAATAGTAAAAAGATCTGACCTCAGTCATGTTAACTTGCTTGAGGATATTGAAAGGATTAGTGGATTACATCATCTAATGATGCTTGTTCTGCTAGGCCTCCATCAAATGGTATTATGGTTCACTCCAGACAGGTGATTTGAGGGATTGTCTTTTATGACAATCAAATGTGCCAATTCTCATAATCTCGTGTTGACGATTGAGAACACCATTTCCTCATGGCCGATCCCTTTCTGGCCTCTAAAGTAGGGCCCAAAAACATTTATTCTTTTGTTTGTCACTCCTGAGTTTTATTTCCTGTTATCTAGTATAAGGGAGTGAAAAGGTTTAGAATGAATGTTCTGGATTTTTTTGATTTTTTTTATAAAGCAACACATTTATTTATTTGTTAGATACTGTAGTTGTGTTTTCTATACTTTTGAGAAGGGTCAGTAATATTCAAATGATAATTTTCTATAGTTTTGAGATGGGTCATTAATATTCAAATGGTTCTTTTCTATAGTTTTGAGAAGGGTCATTAATTTTCAAATGGTTCTTTTCTATAGTTTTGAGAAGGGTCATTAATATTCAAATGGTTCTTCGGGCGATTGAACTCCATCTTGTTGTTTACAACACAAACAACGAGTTCAGTCGTCCGAAGAACCATTTGAATACTGTAGTTGTGTTTGGCACTCTTAAAACTCTTTGAACTATTTCGCTATTAATCCTCTCCAGACTGAGTTTTGTCAAACTCCAGTCCAAGTTGGAGTTGACTTTATCCCCCCACAAACAAAAAACAAGAACAATCCTTACCTAATTCCAGAGAGTAAACTCTTTCCTGTTTGTCTGTCAAGTTAAACAAAACCCGATATATAAAATTAACATTTCCCTACCTTTTTGAAATCACAACCTAGTGATTGGTAGGCGGTGCTTACCAACTGAGCTAAACTGACAAGTCTTACATATTTACAAATTTATTAATTATATATACAATACAAAAGTTGCAGTAATCATTTTTAGTCAGAATAGAAGTAAGAGTGGTTTGACCCTGCTGCAACCAGTTTTGTATTTCTAAGTTTTACCAGTTTTGCTTGCAAATTGAATTTAATTTTGAGTTATCTACACAACTTAACTCCTCTATACCATAATGTGATGACAGTGCAGACCGAGAGATCGAACCGGAGCTGTTAGAACATCCGGGCACCCCGCTCATGTTTTGCTGTGCCAGACACTTTGCATATTGGCACTTGAATGATTCCTTAGTAGGATATAAGTGGCCGATTATGAGGAGTGAAAACAATTCGCTTTTGGCTGCAGTCTGACGAATGTTGTTGGTGTAGAGTGATTCGACCAGAAACAGTGCGTTTGCCGGTGTCATGCGGAAGAAGTTACCTCCAAAGAGGTGTCCTGTGAAAGAGACTTTGTGCCCTGCTGTCCTCCTTTTTTTTTTTTTTTTTTTTTTTTTTAAAGAGACTTTTCTACTATACATCTTGTAGGATTATGTTCCAGCTATATGGTAGAGGCCTTTTGTACTTGTGAAATTCAATCATATTGCTAATTTCGAAGCATACTGCCAGAAATGAATGTTTGGCCAGTCTGTCTGGAAAGGGTTAACTAAATATTTGTGAGGAATAAAAATAATTTTTGGCTATTCTTTCTCTTCTTTTTTTCTGCTATTAACTAGAATCAGAAGTTTACACTCTGGTTCTAACTATCCAGGAAGAAGAAAATCTGACTAAAGAACATTTATTTGCTGTTTTTCTACAAATGAGCAGTTTTACGTAATTTGTGTAATTTCTTGTGGATGATATATTGGTATCAATTGTCATTTCCAGCTCTAAAACACCTGAGTATGGCCTGGAAAGCCTTCAGTGTAGAGTGAGGATCTCGTTTGAAACTTGACTCCCAATTTCAACTTTCTTTTCTCTTAGATCTTTTGGAGATCAAATGACAGCAAGTCTCCTCAATAATTCAGCTCTCTTACTATTTTAGCTGAGTATAGTAATGCTGAATGGTTTTGATTGTGCCTTGGATTTCTAATTCTTCCAACCACTTTAGAAGGCTTTTTGGGACTGTTCCAAGTGTGCTGATAATTATAGGTATTACTGTCACTTTCATGTTCTACAATTGTTTTTTTAGCTCACTGACAAGGTCCAGATATTTTCCCAACTTTTCACTTCTTTTCAATTTTATTCTGTGGTTTTCTAGTAGGTATCCAATACCTTGCTTTGTTTACACAGGGAAAAGTGACCAAATACTGAAATTCCCTCCAATTTAAACCTGAAGATCTCGCTTATTTATGAAGCTATTTTGATAAAATTAGTATGCAAACAAAATGTAATCTTTCCTCTTTATAAAGATACAATTCATTTTCTTGTGTGATGGGTAGTTTTTATTCCATGTCTTTTTAAATTAGGTCACTATTTCAATGACAGGCACATTTTTTGGTATTGAAAAGCCAATATATTTATGGATGTGTTCTAGAATTTCTAAAAAAAGCAGCATACACTATCTGACAAGTTTCTTCTCATTGTTCACAATGGCTAGATCAGGTTTTCTGGCCTGGATAAATATTGTGTTTGAATATCAAAATTCCAGACATAAAAATGTATCCATGGGCATGCCTGTATACATACTATAATACTTGATTATTCAAATGGTTCTTTGGACTATTGAACTCCTTGTTATTTGTGTTGTAAACACGTTTCAGCGGATCCATTCTTTGGCCTTCTTCAGGTGTAAAATCCGAGTGTGATGAGTTAAACAGAAGTTATGTCTAAAGGGGGGTAGCCCTTATAGTGCATGACCCAGGTGTTTCTGTGTCTTTGTCTTGTCGGGTTTAGCTTTGTTGAGAAGTGGAAGCCACATCGGTTTGAAATCTGCTCTTGTCTGACTAATGCATTTAGTCAACATTTTGATGTGAGCTGCCTCTTTGATTTTTCTCTGCTTCCAACATCGTTCCCTGTCAATAATCTGGACTTCCTCTCAAAGAGGAAGATGCTCGCGTTCTCTCTCCAGATGTGGTCGGCCATAACAGATTTATTTATCTTGCCCCTGATTATGGCCTTCTTGTGTTCATCAAGTCTGACCTTGAGGGGGCGGCCTGTTTCTCCAGTATAGACAATACTATCTTGACACTAAGTAAAAAGAATGGAGAGAAAAATACAAAGATTAAAAGAAATTGAATAGCACTTACAGAAGAATAATAATTTTGGTTTATTTTTCATCAGATAAAACATTAATTTTTTACTAGTATTTCTTTCATCTTAATTTTAGTTGATTTTTATCACTACTCAGAGCATCAGTCTATATCAGTGAGTAATATTAATCATCGCTACCCATAAAATCCTGGTTTAAAAACTGTTGCTGGGTTTAGGTTATTCATGTGTTCTGACATTTATATGTATCTATCTATGTATCCGGAATTCACCCAGCCCTAACTGTTCATAGTAGAAATTTTGCACACACACTCCCCTCAATGAATATTTGCTTTTTGTTTTTTTTAAAATTGTCTCCTAAATGTTTTTAGAGGGGGGTTCAATTTGTAATGTAAGTTTATGCCAAATTGATCCTTTAGTTTGTGTCCGGCAGTATTCACACTTGTTTTTTGTTTGTTGAAAATTTGGACTTTTTAGTGATCACTGCCCACTACCACTTTAATTTACAAGGTAAAAAGAAGCACACAAACTAAGGGACCAATTTAGCATAAACTTACATTGAAAATTGAACCCCCCTCTAAAAACCTATTTAGGTGGGGAATTTTCAAAAAAACAAAAAAATCATTTTCCCTACTCATTGAGGGGAGTGTGTGTCAGCAAAATTCCAAGTTTCTACTGTGAATGGTTAGGGCTTGGTGAAGTCCAGATACATAGATAGATATAAATGTCAGAACACATGAATAACCTAAACCTAGTAATAAACCAGCATTGTGGGTAGCAATGATTAATTAAGATGCAAGAAATACTAACCAAAAACTAGAAAGCACTCAGAGAGTGCATGCATCATCCAACGCCATTGTCAGGGAAAGTAATTATGCATGGATCCGCTCCAAAATTTAATCACTTCTTCCATTGCCTATTGACCACACTGCCACTGAACTTTTTGAAATATTGTGTGGACAGTCATGAAACTTTGGCGATATGTGTTGTGGACATAAAACTATGATGTAGAGAAGATAATTGTGCATGGATTCGCCTCAAAACTTGACCACCTTTTCCATAGCCTATTGTCTACCCTTCTACAAAATTGCATGGAAATTCAAGAACTTTTGGAGATATCATGTGAACAGTGTATACATAAATGTATGGAAATAAAACCAGGAAAAATATCTCTCAATCAAAAAATAATTCCTGGATCCGCCCCAATTTAACCATTCATTCCTTACCCCAATGCCCACTCTTCTACAAAATTTCATTGAAATCCATTGTGTACTTTTGGAGATATCTTGTGTACAGACGGAAAGACAGATGTGACCAAATACATATACCTCTCCAACTTTGTTGGTTGAGGTAAATTAACAATATTGTTCCAATATTGATGAAGTTCTTTTTCTTTCTTTATTTTCAGGTGAGTTTCAAATCTAAAACCGAAACACGTTTTTGGAATCTTCTTCTGTCATAAGGTTTGTGCTTGGCTCTTGCCAATAACCAAAATTCTTGTTTCTCTTCAAAAGAAACAGCATTTGTCATCTTGTCTGCTCTTTCTGCTAGACGGATGTTTTTTTTCTTCTTTTTTATGATGATTGTCAGCTGAAACTTGTTTCACATAATTACTTTGGGTGGAAATGCATATGTAAACTTTTAACTGCTTCACAAACTATTAGGAACCACCAACCAAAACTGTCAACTTCAACATGTTACTTCAGTTTTCAAGTGGGTCTGGCTGGCTATGTATATGTTGCGTATACAGGCTGCACCAATGGAGCTAGAGGGCTGAAAAATTAAACATTTACTCCTTATGTCTAGAAAATATGTTTTTAAAAATAAAAATAAAAATCTCACTGTTTTTAGTTGGGGTTCAATTTACAATGTAAGTTTATGCTAAATTCGTCCCTTAGTTTGTATTCTCACTTGTTTTTTTGAAAATTTGGACTTTTAAGTGATCACTGTTTAATTCATAAGGTAAAAAGCAGCATATATAGGTGACAGTGATTCATGATTTCCCTTGGAATGCTAGTTTGTAAATTGAAACCCCACCAATAACAATGTAAGTTTATGCTAAATTGGTCCCTTAGTTTCTGTCCGGCAGTGTTCATGCTTGTTTTTTTTTTTTTTTTTTTTTTTTTTTTTTTTTTTTTTTTTTTAAATTCAACAAAAGGTGAGAGAAGTAACTTTTTAATTGATCATCCCCAACATGGCATGCTGCCAAAAGATGTTGGTCACGTGACGGTTTCTATTCAGTGACTAACTAGACCTGAGACCTGTTTCTCATCTAATAAATTTAGAATTAGATGTGTTGCCACCTTGGGAAAAATGTGTTTGAAGTGCTTTCTAGTTTGAAGATGTCCTGATTAAATGAGGACAGTAATTAGAAAGTATTAGGTTACATGCCTCCGTTTTTTTTTCGCTTTTGATTAGCAGATGTTGTAATGCATTAAACCAGGTTATTATTAAGTTGTATAGACATTCCCCGCTACGTGCCAAAACAGACGTGCAGTGGACACACTTCCTGATAAACAAATTTGGGAAAATCGCAGAAAACAAACGCTTGAAAAATACTGCGGCCCAAAAAATATAAAGTGTGTAATTAACCCGAGTATCCGTTCTAATGTTTGAACACTGCAGAAAAGTGCAACAATCCATGTTGGGATAGTCGAATAAAGTGAAGAATGGTATTTTGCTCTCTGTTCTTGGTAAGGAAAGGAGGGGCAGGTGAAAAGTTTAGTGCAGGGTTTTGTGCTGGTGGGGTGGGGGTGTTTAGATTAGGTGGTTCTGTGTATCAGCTATTGTGGGTGCAATTTATGTTCCCTGGGTTCCCGTCCAGATAAGTGCCTTTCTGTGTGTTACGTCTATTGAATAAAGGGAGGGATTCTGGTATGTGTATAAGCTAAGTATATTTATGCTTAGTTACATTCGTGGGTGTGTGTATGTTTGTATATGGATACTAGTGTGTATATGTGTGTGTGTGTGTGTGTGTATGTATGATGTATCTGTCCAGTGTGTGTGTATGATACATACCTATATTTTATCTAACTCCTGCACCAGGTTTTCTCGTTCGTGGGATTTGACTAATGACTTGCTAAGATGAGTTATCTCTTCTGTGTCAGCAACCAGGTTAAAACATACCTGATTGTATGCCAGGAGCTGTTTTTTCATGGAATTGTGAGGTAAGCCTTTTTAAAAACTCTAATATTTATTACCCAAAAAAAAGAAAAAAATGTAGTTAAAAAAGTCATCTACTTAAGTTACATTAATAGAAGCAAACCATTAAAGAATGTGAAATATACATGTATATTGGTTTGCAGGAAACCAGATTTCCAAGAGTTGGGGATAGATTGATTTATTTTTTTTCAATTTTAGAAAATTTAATGATTAGTACCCCCACCCCCAAAAAAGCCTCAACCCTCACTTTCTCTTGATGCATGAGGGGCAGTGACAACCTGTGCTACTGCTTTGACAGCTGTTATTTTTAGTGCTACTGGGATGCCTCAAACCCTCCCCAAGGAGGCTGGGTTTTAGCAGTCGCTGATCCCAGCCTTGAAATGGACTGCATGGTTACACGTTCCCAAGGGAAAGGGGCAAGACCCCCATTGTCCGGCATATTATACCAGTGTTGCCAACTCAAAAAATATTTTCGCGTTTGACTGCCAAAAAGTGCTAAATTTTTTTTAATTGCTAAAAATGGCCAAAAACCACCAAAAAGATGCTAAAATTGTCAAAATTAGCCAGAAAATGGCGAAAAACGAGAAACACATTAAATTTAGTGCGAAACGCACAAAATTGGCAACACTTCATTATACTTGTAATAAATGGGGGGTATTCCCATTTCTATTCTCCTTTTAGTGGCAATCATAAATAAACCTTTTTTTATAAAGTTAGTTGTGGGTCAGTGGATACACAGGCTATCTCCCTTCCCATCACCATCATTCTTATAGTTTCTCTGAGGGTGTGGTTGGAATTCTTGCCCTGCAGTAATATTATCAGTGCAATAGATTTGAAGTTAATGGTCCCAATGTTTTTTGTGCCATTTAAAATAACCTACCTTCACATAGAATGCTTATGATTTTCAATGATTGTACTTAACTCTTTCCTCCCTGACAGCCAAATTTTCAGTGATTATTTCCAATGTATCTCTTCCAAGTCCAGTGAAATAAAATCATGCCAAAGTTCATTGAAAAAGGTATTATTGATTGATTGGCATTGTTATGATTTAAATCTGTGTATGATTTAGTATTTTTTTTTTTTGTTGCCTGGGAAATAATGCAAATATGAGATCACACTTCTACATGTGATCAGGGCATGAGTGAAATTTATTATCACGCCTAAAGGCGTTATCAGGGAAGAAAGAGTTAACAAGTCACAGGCTAAAATAAAAGTTTGCTAATGCTTTCCAACCTATCGTTATAGGTCGTTTTATTTCGCTGTCATGGTCTTTCTCTAATAAAGTTGGAGAAAGACCATGACAGCGAAATAAAATAACGATGGGTTGGAAAGCATTGGGCATGAATAGACATATTGAAGAGGACCTTGCCAATGTGCTTAAAGCATAAAGCATAAAGTATACTTATAAGTGACTGATGATGATGAAAAATTTGAAATAATTAGTAAAGTGAAGAATCAAAGAAATGATTGATGGGATTTCTTAGATTTTATTTATTGTGAGTCTTACTATAGAAATGAATTGCTGTGTTCAGTTTTATTTATTTAGCATAATACCCATCAAAAATGAAGGGATTATTTATGTATAGATTGGTACTTTTGCCTTGGATCAGAGTATCTGTGCGCTCTACATAGGATCAAAGAATCACTCCTCAGCCCTCTGTCTAGGATCAGAGTGTAGTATCTGTGCACTCTGCCTAGGATCAGTGTAGCATCTGTGCGTTCTGCCTGGGATCAGAGTGTAGCATCTGTGCGTTCTGCCTGGGATCAGAGTGTAGTATCTATGTGCTCATTTAAAAGTGTTACACTCTCACACACAATATATATGGATACACACTCCATTTTATATAAGTTGGGTTTCTTTTGCAATTAGCTCGGCTTGGATGAAAATTATTCTGGGCCATTTCATATATAATTATTCTAAGAATAGTGTCATGAAATGGGTTAAAATAAATATTATGCTGATAATAGTTTTTTTAATGAGAATCCAGTGAGAGTAATATCGGCCTATTAACACTCACGGATGTAGATTTCATCTAGTTTCGATTGTGGACAAAATTTGTCAGTTAATGCTAACTCCCATCAATTGACCATAACAGAGAAAGCAAATTCTGAAAGGTTTTCTCCATAATGGGCCTTTGCTATAAATCTGCCAAGATGCATCAATCATGTGGCACTGATAAATAGTCTCTTAAAACTGGCCTGCTATAATATAACTCCATCTTGATGTGCACTCTTGTATAAAATAAAGAAATGCAATTCTAACACTTAGATATTTGATACAATGGCCTCGAGTTGTACTGTGTACAGCCAAGTGGTTTTCGGACATCCATTACTGCAGCTGAAATTGCAAGGCATTTTCTCAGAATGAGAAATTGCAGCCGAAGGAGTTTTTTAAAATTTTTATTCTTTTATATATATGTGTATGTGTGTACGGGGGTTCTTTAACACCCAGCTTTAGATGTATAATGCCGACTTTATCCTGAGTGCATTTATTTGATACATAATGGTTTAAAAAAGGGAGGCAAGGAAGAAGAGAGAGATTGTTATCATTATAGTGGGTGGAGAAATAAAGTGTTTGATATTCTCAGAGCTGGCCCGAGTCATGAGGGAACTGCAGCTGCTGGGGGCCCCTTAGCCACTAGAGGGCCCCCAAGAGCAAAGAGGGTCCCCAGAGGGATGCAGAGGGGGCTCTGTGATGAAGAAAGCGTTACGTTACCTCGACTTAAACGTCCATGAATGTGCGTCTGCCATAAAAGCCGCCATTTGCAATTGTGCGCCTGGCCGTAATATGTAGCCGCTGGGTAATGAATATTCATGAGTTTCGCACCTATAAGTGGCAAGAAAATAGCCTAGGGTTGCATTTCGTAACAGATTCGTGAACGTGTATGCAAGTGAATTCTTCTCAGAGAGATTGTTGGAACGTAACAGTGTTTGTTGACAGTTTGTCTTTCTCACACTCAGCGGTATACTTCCTGTGACAGTCCACCGGATTGCTTGTTCTGGACTTGATTCAGCACGTTTGGATTTGCACTATCTCTGTGAACTCCTGCACACGAGCTGTGTCGTGTTTCCTGACTCCTTTAGTGCGTGTGGATTTGCACTCTAAGCAAGCACCTGCATACAAGGTGTGTCGTGTGTTTTGACCTTGTTTTTGGGCACGTCAAGTGACCTTAAAAAACACTACAGGCTCCATAAAGGCTTGGGCTGGCCCTAGATATTCTTATATGGTGTTTATGTTATTAACCAATTTGAAGTGGTTTTTGTTTTTGTTTTTTTTTTTTTTAAAACGAAGTTTAGTGAAAAAATGCCTCCCCTGTCCCTCTATACTATCAATGTCAATTTGTGGTATCATATTGTCTAAATATATCAGCAGCGACTCCAGGACGCTCATTGCTTTCATTATCTACGATTTATTTTGAATCACTATCTGATTCACTCAGCCGACACTTAAATTTTCTTTTCTGAAGTGTTGTAAAGTTATTCTTCTTGTCTCTGCCTTCAACCAGGCTTGAAACTTCCCGGTGTGTGAATAAGCATATTAGTCGAGGTGTATGTTTCAAACGATGTACCTCTCCTGGGGTCACTTGGTGCTAAACGATGTGAGCAGCTGATATCAGATTTGAAACTGTGCCACCAGCTCAACATGTCACCTCCTTACACCGCTTCACCCTTCATTAAAATTTCTCAGGAGGCGGAAAACAAAACCGAGTGAAGTAGAATAGAATGGAAATCAAGAGAACTACCAATCCATCACTCGGATGATGATGATGTGTTGCAGAAGAAATGGTAATTCCCAAGAGTGTTTGAAAAATCAATAAAGAATGGTTGACTGGGTAGGAGGGTCTGTCCAAGAACAAATCATGTGGCTCTGAACAATATTCTTAATTAAAAGGCAGCCTCCTTCTACTGCGGCTAACAAGGCAAACCCATTTGTGTTATGTTAGTGTGATGAACTGAGCTAATGAATTCACAGTAATAAGTAATATTTAAATACCAAATGATTAATTATTGACAAAGTGATGCATAATTTAATTAATAGACTGGGCTCTGATCATAAAATGGAAGTAAAATCTCTTTGCCTAGTGAAAATATAAGATGTTCAATTTAGAGGATTTTCCTAACGAGGACAATTTCTCATTGCATTGATACTAATTAAGCTGATTAAAGTTATGAACGTGAAGATAGTATCGAATAATTTTAGTAGTTGTGGTTATGTTGAACATGAGCTCACTGTGATAACTATCACATGATGTTCATTAATCAAAAATCTAGTGTTACTCAGGTCAGAATACTTTGAAAACATGTTCATTAAGCAAAAGTCTAGTGTTACTTAGGTCAGAATACTTTGAAAACATGTTCATTAATAAAAAATCTAGTGTTACTTAGGTCAGAATACTTACGAAAACATGTTCATTAAGCTAAAATCTAGTGTTACTTAGGTCAGAATACTTTGAAAACATCTGCCCCCCAGGTCAACTGAAGGCACAGATATCATGCAAGCTAAAATCAAACTGGCTTAATTAATATGTGCATTTCAAATAGATGAATAAATAATAGTCTAAATTATGATAAGCAACATGTCTGTCCGTCCGTCTGTCTGTCTGTCACATTTTGAAAATGAATATTTTCCGTTAAAAGGTGTGGTTCTGAGAATGGAATCCCAACACAAAAGGATAGAGGGTGAAACATAGAGGTATTCGTTTAAGAAGAATGTCTGGATTCGGCTGTCGAGAAAAGTAAAATGGGGTGGAATTGATCTCTCTTTCAAGTGTCTGTGAGCGGAAGATTTGGTGAAGTACCAGGGATGGTCGCTTCAGGCAACTCTCCTGAGTCTTTTCAGTTACTACAGTGCTTTAGATTTCCACCCCTGGGTATACCATTAGTAAAGCAACTGATAACACTGTGCAACGTGATTTTTGTTCCTTGGTAGTGTAAAAAGCATAAAAAAATAACTATTATTACCTTCAAACCAGGATAGTGGTATTCATATGTAATAATTGTTCTTACTGTATATAATTAAAAATGTGCAAAAATATACAATAAGTAGATTTCAAATGATCACTGCCCTGGTCACAAAAGCAAAGTTTGAAGGGAATAATTGGCATTTTCTATACTTTTTACACATAATCAATCAGAAAATAACACTTATTACCCAGGAACAAACAATAAGTTTAAAAAAGTTGTACTGTGTAATATACTAGAGATTATAAGTTCTGAAAAAGGCCATAAAGATAGCAGAGGCTCTAGAAGAGGTTGATGAATACATCTACCTAGGACAGGTAGTAAAGTTAGAGAAAGACCATGACTGCGAAATAAAACGATGCATAACGATAAGTTGGAAAGCATTCGGTATGAATAGACATTTTGAAGAGCACCTTGCCAATGTGCTTAAAGTGTAAAGTATACAATGGTTGCATAATACCAGCCATGACTTATGGATGCGAAACATGGAAATAAACAAAACAAGCAGAAAACCAACTTAGAATAGCACAGAGAGCCATAGAAAGAGCAATGCTAGGTATAACTTTAAAAGATAGAAAAAGATCAACATGGATCGGAGGGAGGACTAGAGTAAAGGATATTATTCAAATAATTAAGCAGCAAAAATGGAGATGGGCTGGTCACCTAGCAAGAAGAAATGACAATAGGTAGGGGGAAAAGACTAACCGACTGGTGGCCATGGGACAGTAAACGCAGTAGGAAAATACCAGTTATACAAGATGGAGAGATGAGATAGAAAAGTTTGTCAGCAAGACGTGGCAGAGGTTAGCACAAGATAGGTTGTCATGGAAGGAGAAGGGAAAGGCCTTTGTCCTGCAGCGGACTTGTAACGGCTGATGATGATGATGATGATAATTCAAGTATCAAGAGTTTGTTTTCTCCTGTCAACTTTTCAAATACACAGATTATAATTTCTAATTGACAGTTGGCAGTGTGGTAATTTGTTTTTTTATAATGGTTCAGTAATTTCTTCATTCTTGACATCTTTTAAGATAATGTCTCAGCCACTCTACTCTCTAATTTTTATCAGATGTCATTCACCGTTTGCAAATCACAGATTGTGTCAACCCTGCTTCCAATTTGCAAGTTTCCCTAAAACCATACCCATATGATTCTAGAAGATGGGTTAATGAACATGAGTGTTTGAAAAGAAAATTCCTGAATTCTTATGATTTTTAAAAATATAATTTATCTATTTAATCCTCTTCATCCTGGCTGGGACATAAGGCTGCAATCTGCAATCACGCCATTGGACCCTGTCTTGAGCTTTGGTCTGTGCTTTGCCCCATGAGAGACCCATCTCTTCCAGTTCCGTCATAACTGTCCTCAGCCTGCCTATGGCAAATTTAGGTATTCTTTCAATGGACATCCTCAGGAAATGACTAATCCATAGTAACCTACATTTCGTAATCTCAACGGACATATTCCTACTGTCTGTCCTCATATACAGTTTTTCATTGCAGATCTTGTTAGGCTAGTAGATATTATGTGATACTTCATTGGAAAAATAATGCTCTCACAAATACAAATTTTGTATTATTGATATTTAATTTACTTGGAAACTAAACCAAGCCTGGCACAAGGCTGTATTGTGAGCACCTGTTGAGGATTAAACTTGATGCTGTCAATTGCTTGTGAGATCCGAAAATTTTCCACTTTACTATGGCTGCTTTTACCTCGGCAAAAAATGAATGAAACATAACTTGCAACACTTGATCCTGTCACGGTTGAATACAGCTTTCTACTGTTGCTGCCTTACTGATCTGTGTGTTCAGCTCAGAGTCCAGGGAGAGGCTGTTGCTGATGGTTGAACCAAGACAGGTGACATTCTCCACCACCTCGAAGGTGTAATTGCCGATGGAGGTGCTTGTGGTACACCAGTAACAAGACATTTTGTCAAGATATATGGTGATGGGACAGAGCACAGGTAGGAGTGAATTCATGCTTTACAGATGAACATTAGTGCAATGGGAATATAAACAACCTTAGCTGGAACGGATTTGTTTTGCTGATTTGATTGTCTATGCTCATAATTGTTAGACCACCTGGCAGCTGGTCATATATGCAAAGTCTGTTCGGAAAGTATTCAGCCGTTTAATATTAACAAAAAAAATAGCCTACCTAGGGCAATGGTGCCTTAGTCCACTTCAAAGTATTCCCCTTGGGACCTTACACACTTATCCAAGTGTCCCTTCCACTTTTCAAAACACTCTTTTGGAATTGCTATCAGCTGCCTTGTGTTCTCCTTAATCTCACCCATTGTATAAAAACAGCTAAAATTAGGATGAAGGTAAAAACTAGTCAAATTTAATAAAAAGTGGTACCTTCAAAATGTTCAAAATTAGGTGATGATGAGTCTGTTCCTATTAAAAAAGATTCTAGTCGTGTGATAGCTTGAGTTTTTAATAGTATAATATACAAACATGCACCAGCCATCTTGTTTTATAGAAAACCCAAAACCCTTTTCCCCATTTGAGGATGTATTAATCATTTTTACGAATTGTTTTGACATTTTTGATTTGGATAAAAAAGAATCCATTGGGTATATATATATGTTTTCTTTCAATTTTGAATTCTGTCATCAATCACAGTTTAGAGACCAAAGATAAGATTAATTATCTGTTCATGGATCAGGAGACTTCTTGTGGAAAGAACCATTGGAAAGGGAGAAAAATGGTGTCATATGAGGGGAAAGCAATAAAAATAAACCATCTCAGCAGAAGACTTCCTTAATATTGTTTTTCACTCAATTTTTTCAATGTGTGAGGATGTATTGTTCCAGGGGAAAAAAGAAAAGAAAAATCTATTTATATTTCTTTGAAAAGTATCTTGGCTGATGAATGCTCAAATGTATTGACATGTCAGGTTGAAATGGTGCATTGCACGTAAATGCACTCTCCACTTTGTCTTCCGAGCATGAAGCATTGTAAGATGCAACGCATAGTTTCAGAATATTTTTTGTTAATCACTGCTGCCCACAATACAGGTTGATTGCTGGGTTTAGGTTATTCATCTGTTCTCACATTTATATGTATCTATGTATCTGGAATTTGCCCAGCCCTAACCTTTCATAGTAGAAACTTGAAATTTTGCACACACACTCCCCTCAATGAATGGGAAATGTTCGTTTTTTTTTTGTTTTTTTTTGTTTTGTTTTTTAAATTCCCCCTCTAAATAGGTTGTTAGATGGGTACTGCCCTAGTTTAGCTAATTTTATTTTGTCTGATCCACATTATGTCATAAGTATTTAACCCTCTCAAGACTAACCTATTAAGGTTCTTAATGTCTGAATTTTCAAAATCATATAAAAAAAAATTAAAAAACATGTTATTATGTTTTATTTAATAGTGAAGAAAACTATTCTTTTATAAAATCTAAAATTTTCCGTATTTTGAAGAACCAAATTCATGATGGGACACACTTGTCCCATTAGACATTTATCGTGGGACAGATGAAAAACACGGAATTAGCAGATCACCTTGGCTACACATCTTTTCTGTTCAGTCATGTGATGCAAACTAATTTATGCGTATGTTTCATATTATGATGATGAAGTCATTGTATACGGTTGTAAAAGCCAGGAAAAATCTCCATTTACTTTATTTTTTTGTGACACATAGGGTTAAAAGTGGGATAAAAAATGTAGATTAGTCTTGTCATCTTAACTTTTTATCTGCTGCATGTGATTTCAGTTGAATCACTGCTACCCACAACAACACTGGTTTATTGCTGGGTTTAGGTTATTCATGTGTTCTAACATTTATATGTATCTATCTATGTATCCAGACTTTGCCCTGCCCTGCCCTAACCGTTCAGAGCAGAAACTTGAATGGTATTTTTGTTTTTTGAAAATTCCCCCCTAAATAGGTTCAATATGCAATGTAAATTTATGCTAAATTGGTCACTAGTTTGTGCCCGCTTGATTTTTGAAAATTCAGACCTTTTTTAGTGATCACAGCCCAACAAATGGTGAGATAAGTAAATTATTCATTGATCACCCCCCTCCTTTTTAAAAAAAATTTTTTTTAGGTTATTCATGTGTTCTAACATTTATATGTATCTATG
>VCCN01006896.1:3889544-3905015 GCA_006491835.1 Architeuthis dux
AATGTAAGTTTATGCTAAATGGGTCCCTTAGTTTGTGTCCGATAGCGTTCACGTTTAAAAAAAAAAATTAAGACTTTTTATTGATCCAACAAAAGGCGAGAGAAGTAATTTATTCGTTGATCATCTCATTTTCCATTTTTTTAATTGATCACCCCCCAACATGGCATGCTGCCAAAAGATGTTGGTCACATGATGGTTTCTATTGAAAGACTAACCAGACTGGTTAATCACTGCTACCAATTTTTAAAAATTCAGACTTTTTATTGATCCAACAAAAGTCGAGAGAAGTAATTTATTCATTGATCACCCCATTTTCCATTTTTTTAATTGATCACCCCCAACATGGCATGCTGCCAAAAGATGTTGGTCATGTGACGGTATCTATTGAGTGACTAACCAGACCTGGTTTTTTTCCCCCCTTTTTAACCTTGTGTCCAGTGGTTGGCCAATACCAGAATGTATTCTCTCCTGTTCATAAATGAAGGAACCATTTATAAATGCTCTGAGGCATACAAAACCTGCTCTTTTTTTCTCTCTCTCTATTTTGACGTAACCTCAATCTAATCCAGTAGGGTATTACTAAATTAGTTGGGTGGTTGGTTGATGCCGTCCAGGGTCACGCTCTTACCATTACTTTCTTTTATGTTTTTTGTTTAATTCATTTGCGAGTTGATGGTAGCCAGTGATTAATTGATCAAGATGGCAAAACGCATTTAGGGAGTGAAGTGAATGGGTAGGTGGCATGCAATTTGCATTTTGTATAAAACTGCGCTTCTTGATTCGTGCAATTCTGATTACAAATGGCAGTTGCATGCAATGGTTGTTGCAGCAGCAGCAGCCAATACAGTGCTGATACCATTTTAGCTTCCTTGTCAGTTCAATTTGTTCCCCAAAGACAAATTGATTTTAATATCGAAGAATCAGTGGAACCAATAGCCTGGAAGGCATCTGGTAAAATGTCCTATCATTACTGCTCTCGGCTCATTGGGGATTTCTAAATTTTATATTTTCTTATTTTTCCTTTTGTGTTTTTTTATTGGCTGTATTGAGACAAGTTATGATGGAATTTATCATCAGTCTGCTGGTCCTAAAAGTTTATGATGGGTGAAGTTTCCTCAATTGTAGTACTGACATTTAGTTAACTCTTAACATCCTGTTGAAAATCTTCTAAGTCCGTAGCCCAGTCCTGTAATGATTGAGCAGAAAATGGCTAAAAATGGGTTTGGTTATTCAAATGCTTAAAGTGTCTTGGTAGATTGTTGTGAAAATTGGCAGTATTGCAGGAAAGACTTGTGCGGCCTTGTGTGTTTTAGAGTTTTTGGCCATGTTTGTTTACGTGCGGCCTCATGCTCTTTAGGATTTCAAGAGTTAAAGATGTAAATTTACACAAAAGATTTTTTTTTTTACCGTCTGTATTTGAAAGCTAATGAAAAAAGAAAGTGTATCTTGTCTTGAAATTTCGGCAGTTTTTCTTTAGACATTACTCACTCTTGTATGGCATTTAGCGCTTCAGTTAGGAATAAGTCATTTACTATAATTATTACTAGCTGGATCCAGGGAAAGTCTAAGATATTAATCACTGCTACCCACAACACTGGTTTATTGCTGGGTTTAGGTTATTCATGTGTTCTGGCATTTATATGTATCTATGTATCCAGACTTTGCCCACCTCCAATTGTTCATTGTAGAAACTTGAAATTTTGCATGCACACACTCCCCTCAATGAGTAGGGAACATTTTTTTAAATTTAAAAAAAAAAATACCTCCACTAAATAGGTTTTTGGAAGGGGGTTCAATATGCAATGTAAATTTATGCTAAATTGATCCCTTAGTTTGTGCCCGCTTGTTTCTTGAAAATTCAGACCTTTAGTGATCACAGCCCAAGAAAAGGCGAGTGAAGTAACTTATTCACTGGTCACCCCTTTTTCCAACCTTTTAATTGATCACCCCCAACACAGTATATATGGGTGGCAGTGATTCATAATTTCTCATGGAATGTTACTCATCTACTATAATAATATGCCATGTGTATTTGTATATTTATTTTTTTGTCTCTAACACCCCAGAAGGAAAGAAAAAGGGGTTAATGAGTACATATATCAGTATACTGCTATAAAATCTTTGTTCATTGACAACTGAAATATTTTTGACAAATTGATTTCATTTTTGCCGTTGGTATAGTAACAAACATACAGAAATCAGAAATTTTTGTTCATTAATTACTGAAATGTTTTTGTCAAATTCTTTCCATTTTTACGATTGGTATACTAAGGACTTAACAAAATATCAATTTCAAATGTCATTTTTGACAGCATCGGTAGACTAGTACAAAATGAGTGATAAAAGAGGAATTTGTATTCAAGTGCAGAAGATACAGGAAGTAAGTAATAAAAAATTACTTATCTGTGCCAATTGTGACACGACTGCCTAACCTTTAATACAACTTCCTTATTTCTCTGATTTTGTTCCGAATTTTTTTCTCTCTTTGTAAATATTTTTGCGACAGGGACATTTACTGACATTTTATATAATTGCTTGGAAAATATTTTGATCTTATTCATTTGTGATTTCCACATGAAGGCTTATTGAATGGTATTGGTTCATAAGTGACACATTGACAGTCTTGTTGACTAGTTTGTACTCGCTTGAAGGTCACCTTCTGCAGCCTCCACGTGATGTCAAGTCACTTCCTATCTTGAGTCAAAAGGTAACAGAAATTGGAATCGCGAATGCTGTGAGGAATTTGCCCCTCAGGGTTTTTAGTTAAAAATTGATACAGTTTCGATGCAATGAGTCCAATGGCATGTCAATGATGGAACACTGGAACTATTCTTTCAAGGGGCACTTTCTTGCTTATCACCGGTAAGCTATCACAAACTCTGAGTGGCTACAATGTCACTCACAGAATAAGTTCCAAACATGATTCGAGCATGGCTTCAGGTGGCGAGTCAAAAGTGAACTGCCGAGCACTCACGGCCGGGGCCTGTTATAGCCAAGAACTCGCTACCTCCGGGTTGCTAGCAATCAACATACAGATCACTGAATCTCTACTTCGTCTATATATGTCGGTGGCGCGTTTCACTCAGCTTTTTGCCTGCCGTACATCAAGCAGGTCATTTCCTCGGGCGAGTCCATTTCCCCCAATAATTTTCCAAGCACAATACAACTCACTGTTTTAGTATTTTATTTATATTGATTTGGTATTTTATATAATATTATGGGATTTTTTTTTATCAGGCACACAACTAGGTAGTTTTATGCATATATTTTTTAAAGCGGAAAAGACATTGTACAGCCATCTAGAAAGACTATAATCCATTTTTAGGACAAGGCATGCACGATCGGGGTCCCTTTGCACTAACTAAACTATAGCCGTCAGTGCCTTTGAATGCTGAACAAGTTTTTATGTGGAAACATTCCAGTTGTGCACTTTGCAAGCCTGTTAGGGTGAGTAAAATCAAATAGGAGCACTGCGTCACGCTGCCAAATCTTTTAGGAGAAAATGGAAATGCGCCCACCAATCCAAAAATGACATCTACAGTATTGAAAGGTAAGGAAGGAAATATACCAAAGGTTATTAAAAAGATAATAAACCCTATATTGTACTAGGTAGTCCAAACAGTCATTTTTTAGGTGAAAATGTCACATTTGTCCCTGTTTCTCAAATGTTCATTCTCCATAATGTTGACTAATACAAAACTGTTATGCATGCCATAATCAACAATGTCCAATTCTGAATCTGTTGGTGTCTTATTTGTCAGTGTTTGACTTAAAAAGGAATTTCACAGCGAATTTTCAATTTAATGTGTTTACAGTGCCCAAACTACACTGTGACGGTTTTTTCTGTGGTTGAAATAAAAGGTGTCTATAAACAAATGATTGCTGACACCTCTTTCGATGTATGTCTTTGGAACCAATATAACCTAGTAGAAAAATAAATATTCTACAGTTTTGTATGAAATTTAAGCAAGTACAAAATGTCTACATATTAAAAAAATGATGGCTTTTCAGTTTTATAGGGTGTTGAAAAGGCAATTTTTTTTGTAAGTGTTCAATTTGCTGAGAGTCACAAATGAATAAATAATCATAATTAGTGAAATAATAGTAGAGACAAATGAGATATCAAAATGTTCAGAATAACAAGACCTATAAGGCAGCAGATGTATAAGATCTTCCTGTAAAAACTCATTGGAGTACCTAATTGTACATTATTGAAAATTGAAGGAGAAGAATTTTAGCTGAACATGATTTGGTTTTATCTTGACATGAATGTTTGTCGTGAATCTCGATCCTATTGTTTAAGTGAAAAATATCTTGACATCCATTGATAAACGGTTGTGTGCATGCAGCATCAGCTTGTCCATTGATTGTTAGATAAAACCTTTTATACAGAACTTAACTAAAGGCCAATTTAGATCACAGGTTACTAGTTAAAATCCTTTACATTGGGAGATTAAGGATGTGTCTTTCTTAATCGTTAGAGAGATCAGCTTATGCATGCATAGACAGGTAATCAAAAGCTTATGCATAGCAATCTAAAAAGAAATGTTTTTTAGAGACCAGATTACCAATAGAGATACCAGCTCATTCATAGATGACTAGATCTGTGTGTGTGTGTGTTTTCTCTCAAACTAAAACAGTTTGTCTTTATTAATCACCGCTACCCACAACACTTGTTTATCGCTGGGTTTAGGTTATTCATGTGTTTTGACATTTATATGTAGCTATGTTTCCAGACTTTGCTGAACCCTAACCGTTCATAGTAGAAACATTAAATTTTGCACACACACACTCCCCTCAATGAGTAGGGAAATGTTTATTGTAAACCCCCATAATAGGTTTTTAGAGGAGGGTTCAATATGCAATGTAAGTTTATGGTAAATTGGTCATTAGTTAGTGCTGGCTTGTTTTTTTGAAAATTCAAACCGCTTTTAGTGATCGCAGCCCAACAAAATTCGAGAGAAGTAACTTATTCATTGATCACCCCTTCACCACAGCATATATGGGTGACGGTGATTCATAATTTCCCTTGGAATGCTAGTTTTTATTAGATCAAGCCTAGTTTTGTCAACCATTATTAACTAGCGCTATCCTGAATATTACACCCTTTCTATTATCTAATACCAGACACTTTTTCATTTTTCATTAATATTAAAATGATTCTTTGGACGATTGAACTCCTTCTTGTCATTTGTGTTGTTAACACGATATTTCGGCCAATCCATTCTTCGGCCTTCTTGAGGTGTAAAATAGAGTGTGATGGGTTAAACAGAAGTTACGTTTAAAGGGGGTAAATCAGGAGAGAGAACGGGAGGAAGTCCAGATTATTGACAGAATGATGTTGAAAGCAGAGAAAAATCAAAGAGGCAGCTCACATCAAAATGTCGACTAAATGCATTAGCCAGACAAGTGCGGATTTCAACCTGATGTGGCTTCCACTTATCAACAAACGAGACAAAGACACAGAAACACCCGGGCCATGTGCTATGAGGGTTATCCCCTTTAAACATAACTTCTGTTTAACACATTACACTCGGATTTTACACCTGAAGAAGGCCGAAGAATGGATCAGCCGAAACATATTTACAACACAAATAACAAGAAGGCGTTCAAATGCCCAAAGAACCATTTGAACACCAATATGTCTTTAAAAGATTTTGAAAATTATCAAATTCAGAAATATTCTATACCCCCAAATTTTCTTCTTTTTTTTTAATAAAAGGGTCTCCTCTTTAGGCTGTATGGTATGAAACCTTGCTTTTTAATGCAACCTACGCAGACTGTCAGTCTATGGCAGTGGGTAAACAATGCAGATCGGAAATAAAGGATAAGATTTTAGTCTCATTGAGAGCTTTCCACCCTGAGTTGCAGTCAGATATATATCCCAGTTATTGAATTTATAGTTCCCATTATGTTTAATATTGCCTGTAGAAAATGTGTAATAATGTGTCAGTCTCTCTTTTTTTACGTTTTCATTTATTCAGTCAGTCACCCAGTCATTGAGTCATCGATTACTTTTGGGCTGTGTCGGTTATTGACCTAAAAATTGATTTTTCCGCAAATTAGAATTTGAAATAAGGAGTGGCAGGAAGGGAGGGCTGCAGGAAAAAAGAGATTAAAAAAAAAACTCTGCTTTACGTCTGAATGGATTTCCCATGACCTGAATGTACGTGTGTATGCATTTCTGATCTCATTACTCCAAGGTCTTCTTAGATATCGGTTCCAATCGTTGCTGTATTACGAATTTCAGCAACAACGTTCGGTACTAGTCGAGTAGAGTGGTCCCTTAAAAAAAAACTGTGGTCCCTCTTACAGAGTGTAATGAAATACACTCAGGTCGTGTGTTCGTATGTTTTGGGGAGATAGATTGGTACGTAACCAAAATGCCATATCATATTCCTGTTCGACCAACCAGAGTGGTTTAAGGGTGGCCGTGATTTCAAATCGGCCGGCAGTTTAGAGAGTATGGGTCCGACACTCAGCAGTGACGGGTCAAACAAGGTAGGGGGCTTGGCTACTCAGCCCGTCAGGGTGAGGGAGGAGAAGCAGGAAGAAATCTGATTTGAACTACTATCATCACGCTAGTTGGTCACCCATGGCAAAGCAACTAGGAACAGATTTTAACAACTCATTTAGCCGAAGCAGAATTCAATGCCCCTTAGTGATCCACGAATTGGCCCGGAATCGAAGCTGTCAAAAGGAATAAAACGAACCCATATTTACAATTGAAAATAATGAATTTTGTTGTCTTTCCATCCAACCATGTGGGTGAGCCTTTTCTCCGGTATGGACAAATTGTTTTAATTTCCCCCCACAGAATTTTCAGACCCATAAATGTACAACCCAATGACAAGACGTCTCTCACATCGCCGAGAAGAAATAATATTGTTGTCTTACACAGAGCTAGTAGTATTGCTTTATATTCATATTTATTTTTGCATTTCATACTCCAACATTGCGAACATTCCTATTGTACCACGTTAGGGATCTAGGTTATTCGGTCCAGTCATTGGAGTATGAGATGGGAAATAAAGCAATACTGATAGCTCAGTATGAGGACCGCATTTATTTTTAGGGACCGCTCTGCTTAACAAGCACCCGACCTTCATTGAAGAATACATTATTCCATTTGTAAAAGGTTACAAAAACTCAATCATTTGGCATTTAGGGAAAACTAATTTAAAAACATTCAGTGCAAAAATAGATGAACACTGCTAGCTGTAGCTAAATAATTACTGATTGAGTAATTATTAGGTAATTAATATTCAAATTTAATAAGTAGATAATCTTGTAAGGAAGGAGGATGGGAAGATTAAATAAGATATTATTTACTTGGAGATGACTGACACCCAGAAATTATTTGCCATACATATATACACATATATCTTTACACCAAAAGATTTTCTTCACCTCTGATGAAAGCCAGTTTTCACGGCTGAAACATGTCAGGAAATAAATAATTATTTCAAATAATTTCGAGTCTCCACATTGTCTTTCGTCTTATCATATATATATTTATATTATACATACACGCACAATAGAACATTTGAAGAACTACATTTGATATAATAGCTATAATTGCATCATAATCATAGTCTTTAACCATTTGGGAGCAGGTGACGGGATATCTTGCCATGGATTTCTTAGTCCTTGGTCTTATCTTGGCAGTGATTAGGATAGATATTCAAGACACATTGTAGATGATGATATAACATCACACCAAAATATCCTGTTCTCAAGTGGTTAAAAATGTTAGTAAACCTTTCGAGATTCCTGGGACATATATATCCCGAGGTTTCTATAACTGCTGTGATATTTCTGTCACGTAGATCTCTTTTAGAAGTCTACTGGGACATTTTAATTCAGGAATCAACTCTTAAATTCACGTACCGCTTGAAACTGCTCCCAATTACAGTGGAACGCTTTTGTGAATTGAATTGGGGGAGAAAAAAAAATTACCTAAAAGTGCAAGGGGGAGTAACTTTGATCAGAAGTTATTCCCCTTAATTTAAGATTTGAAATTTAAAAAACAAATATGAATTTAAGAGTCAAGCATCGTAATAGGTTATTCAAAGTGAATGCAAACTGACCCAGCTGGAGTTTGAACTAGGTTCGTGATTCTATTCTCTGTGCTGTTAACAGTTAGGCTACCCGCACCTCAGCACACCCGATGTTGCAACATCTTTTACTGGCTTCTTAATAGGTTAGTCTTGAAATGGTTAAAATACTTCATTGCATATTTAGGTATTATTTTGTACGTTCTAGTGAGCAAAGTTGCAATAAACCTGATAAAGTGGGGATAACCAGTTTGTTTAAAAAAACAAAATTTGTTGGTGGTGAGGGAGTCTTTTTAAACAGTTTCGCTCGCAGCAAAGTAGATGATCCCTTGTGATACAGTTGCTACCGTTTTGATTCCCTTCGATAATTTTGCAGCAAGAAAGAAGAGAAAAATGAAAAACCAGCCGTGTACTATCAGTGAATTGGTTTTCTTACTGATCCAAAAGCACTTAACAGAAATGTCTTTTGAAAAGTACATAAGACTTTTTTTGTCTCTGGCAAATTCCCTCTTATCAAGTTTTGTCTCTTGCCTAATCCTATTGAATAAGATTATTGCAAGAATCTACCAAAGACGTGCTCTCTTGGTTCAAATAAAGAGATGCTATGCTTATAAGGTTATTGAATTGTTGTACTATGTACAACACTAATAACTATAAGTGGATTGTGTTGTTTTCTCATGGTCTTATCTGCTATGAAATATTGCATGTCTAGAGAGATCAGTGCTGGGTATCTACTCTATGTTCCCCTACTTCCTCTCTAGTCTTTTTGTTTCTTATCATGGGATATTACATACAGCTAGCTGTATAATGGTATCCAATGTTCACTGTGGAGACTTATCAATCTTTTTATTTTTTATTATTATTACTAGAAGCCTTTTAGAACAAAATTATATCTGGGTGGCCTAATGGATAATGGGATGGAGAATTGAATCTGCAAACAGTTCAAACTCATGCTGGGACAGTTTGCATTCACTTTGCACTAATGCCCTTGGGAAAGGCATGAATTTGTTATTTTGTGGGTGAATAGCAGGTCAGTTGGAGTCCTTTAGCCCTATAAGCTATCTTGGGCATCGTGCTAGCACCCCAGCCCTGTAAAACCTCCACAATTGCTACATGCATCGTTCGAGACTTCACTTTGCTATATACTTTTGTTATGTTGTTAGGTTTGTAAGATGCAATAAAAAGACTCTTTTTTCAAGTATTTAGTATGATAAAAGTCTGAAGTTCTTTTTTATTAAATTTGACTAGTTTTTACTGTCACCTTAATTTTAGTTGTTTTTATACAACTTTTTTAATTCTGTCCATTGTTTCTATGGCAACGAATAACAGCACGATTGGAAATAAAGAATAAGCCTTCAGTGAAAATTGAACTCACACCCTCATTGCCAGAGGGAGACTAGTTTACGCCTAGAGGCTTTTTACCAATCGTCCACAAAGACTTCATGGATTAGCAGAAGATGATTCACACTTATAAACTCACTACCTACAACTGACTCTCGGCATATTTATCCAATAATAATAATAAATGATTTATAAAGACTACTAAACCTCATATGTAAAACAACATAAATATAATAATAAAGTCTTTCTAATTTCTTGGATAAAGTATTATCATTATTAATGCTTAAAAAGCAAAAAAAATAAGATGAAATGGCTCTGCTTAGTCACTCAATAGAAACCGTCATGTGACCAATGCAATATCTTTTGGCAGTATGCTGTGTTGGGGGTGATCAATGAATAAGTTACTTCTCTCGCCTTTGTTGGGCAGTGATCACTAAAAAAAAGTCTGAATGCTGCTGGACACAAACTGAGGAATCAATTTAGCATAAACTTACATTGCAAATCGAACCTTCCACTAAAAATCTATTTGGGGGCAGAATTTTCAAAAAACAAAAAAAAAAGAATTTTAAAAATTTTTTTTTTTTTTTTTTTTTTTTTTTTATAGACATAAGGAGTAAATGTTTAAATTTTCAGCCCTCAAGCTCCATTAGTGCGGCCTGTACATTTCTAATAAGATGAAATAAAGTTTAGCAATAATTTAGTAATAAACTTGAAAATATACAAATGCTACTTTTACATGTTCAGATTAATTTGCAAGAAAACTGTTATTACAAATTTAAAACCACATACTGGAAATGAATCATTTCACAATGTTTGTTACAAACATACATTAAAACATAGTTAACATTAAAGTGTTAAAATATTGCTTGGTTGTTGGCATGACAATGAATGCCTTGACGATCGGTTAATGAAACAATTTGTATAAAATGTTATCTTTGCAGCCAATACTGAATGTATTTATTTATAGTTGTTGTTCAACATGATAGAACCAATGTTTCTGAGTGAATCCATGCGCAATCTTGATAAAGCATATGGCCAGCTGATTTGATTCTGTGAATATTGTCCTGCAAGTGACCAGAATTTGGCCATTATCTTTGCATCTAGCATTGAATGGACAATGCAAATGGGATTGAATGAGTTGATCTTTGTAAACAGTGAACAGACTGTTTTGGCATCTGTGTTGATGGAAATCGATAATTGGTTATTGACATTAGCTGCCAATCAAGCATCCATTCTTTCTCTCTCTCTCCCTCTCTCTTTTCTGAACGCTGTCCTTAATTTTATTTCCTTGGTGAGAAGGGCATTATTTGTAACCTTGTCTAGATGGAATAGAAATTAGTAGAAGACTGTTGATATTTAATTCAAATGCCTCCACATTTCCTTAACTGATAACCCAATCGATGGTACAAAACAGCTTTGCAATGCTTTGTATTTGATCAATCTTGGAGATATCTGTATCGTGCCACTTGGGCAGCCAAAAGCTGGTTGGTTGGAAATTCCTTGGAGATGTGCCTTTCTTTAACAGCTTTGTGTGTGTGTGTTTTGGTGTTGGAAAAAACAGTGATTTTTTTTTTTTTTTTAATTTAAAAATTTAAAAAAAAAATTTAACAAATTTTTTTAACAGAACTCTTTTCATGCAAGCCTTGTTAGATATTTTATTTTGATACCATCGGTAATTTTAGTGCATATGGTATTAGAAAAAATTTCTTCTTGACAAGAGTGGCAAACCCATGGAACAGCCTAAGTGAAAAGACGGTCACCTCCAAGAATATCAATATTTTTTTCAAATAATCTTTATTCTGATATCAGACATATCAAATTTTACTACCATTTTTCTTATTAGTTTAAACCCAGCCCAACTACACTGAAGATAGCTTAATGACACAATTAACTGCTGTCAAAAAAGCCTATTTCAAGTATATATCATTTCATGGCTGTAATTGCTGGGTTTTTTTCACTGTCCTTTATATCTTTTATAGATTAGTATCAGATTGCAATCAAGTAGAGAAACGTAGAGAATAAAGCTCAGCAAGCCAACTCCCGACCCTTCCATACACCTACACAAGGCTAACAATTAACTATAGATTTGTAGTGAGAATCGTTCTTTTTGCCTGGCTTGTTGCTTGCTTGACCGTGCATGTCACAGTTGCTTTCCAGACTCTTGTTTGCTTTTCTTAGCCATCTCTGACTGACCCGTGCCCATAACGTTGCAAAGCAAAGCTGCTTCCTGTGTCGCACACTACATGAGGCAATGGTTTTTGTCTCCATTTCTCGAAACGATCCGTGGAGACCCAATCATTGTTTGTAGCAATGGTAGGTTTTTATGTTGCCGGGGTGCTAGCTGTCACCCAAGATGAACTGCCTTCAGGGCTAAAAGACTCCAACTGCCCTTCTATTTACCCGTAACGGTGGGGGTAGATTCATGACTTTCCCCAGTGCTTTGAAAAACAATATACCTAATAGTGCAAGGGAAGTAACTTTGATCAGATTTAGATTTGAATTTTTAAAAAATATGAATTTAAGAGTTAAGCATCTTAATAGGTTACTCAAAGTGAACGCAAACTTATCCAGCTGGAGTTTGAACTAGGTTTGTGATTCTATCCTTTGTGCTGTTAACAGTTAGCCTACCCGTACACCTAATGTTGGACAAGTGCAAACACGTTTGCTTGCTTGATGTGCCTTTTAAGATGGTCAATAGGTGGCTAACAAGGATGTAGTTATAGCGTGTATAATTTTGAGAATGGTCATTAACATTCAAAGAGTTTTTTGGACAATTTAACTCTTTCTTGTGGTTTATGTTGTTTACAAGACATTTTGGCCGATTCATTCAGCCAAAACGTCCTGTAGACAACATAAATAAGGAGTTTAATTGCCCGAAAAACTCTTTGAAGGATGATGTTTGTTATCTATAAATTCAGAGTTATCTGTAATTCATATAGAAAATGTTGACATAAATTGTGGAATCAATGTATTAGATTTTAAAAAAAAGTTTAATTTGAAGGATGCTGGCAAATGTCCACTTTCTGCCTTGAGCAATGTTCTCAAACATTACTCCAAGGAAAAGGAATCTAAGTACAATAAAAAAAAAAATGAGGAAAAAGAGGTATTCATTGTATACTTAAGTATTTAGGTTTTATTTTCTGTATATTGTAGTAGAATGTATAAACATTTAATCTAATTTCCTGTGTTATAAAAAATAAAAATCGTAACTTGAGGAATTAAAAAAACATTAAAAAAAAACAACTTTCTGTTTGGTTTCCTATAATTTTTTTTTATTTTGTAGTCGCTGTAAGATATTAGATTATATTTTCGAATGAGTTCAAAAAAAAAAATTAATTTTTGTGGTATCCCTCCATTGAACTTTTTCATTCTGTTTATTACTTTATATTCTTCTTTCTTTCTGCAAAATCCTGGATATCTATAATACTGAAGATATTGTTTTATTAAAAGAAAAGGTTGATCATGTATGTATTTAACTCTTAAATTCATACCAAAAAAAACAGAATGTCAGTTTTAAGGGAAATAACTTGATTCAAATTATCCCACTTTGACCATTGAACAGTTCCATTGAATGTCTATAATACTGAAGATATTGTTCTATTAAAAGAAAAGGTTGATCATGTATGTATTTAACACTTAAATTCATACAAAGAAAACAGAATGTCAGTTTTAAGGGAAATAACTTCTGACCATGTGGAGAATTTTAAAAATTGGAACAGTTCCATTGAATTACAAGCGGCTTATGAATTTAAGAGTCAAGTTACATTCATTGTATTTGCTAGTGAAATGTCAGTATGACAAAAGAGGAAGTAAAATAGGAGATTAGTAGACACTAGTGTCTCAGTCACTCTCCTCAGTAGATTAACATAAGGAATTCACGGCTCTGGTTACTTTAGGCTGACTTTTGCATGTTAGGATATTGTAGGTAATGAACTATGATATTTATTACCATCACTGCCGTTAGAATTGGTACAGTGTTGTATCTACTGTTTTCCATGTCACCTATATTATATTGGCATACTCCTCACTGACCAATTGTTGTATATATTTGTGTCTTGTTGTTCTCTGGTCACACAAAGTAACAAAGTAAGTTCTGGTTACTTGAACCGTAACCCAATTCACTAGGGCTCCAGACTAGCTTTATTCACTACTGTCCTGGAACCGTCCTGAAAAACAATTTTAACCGTCATGAAGGAAATGTAAACCGTCCTGAAAAACAATCCTCACTAAAAAAATTTTAAAAAGAAAGAGATATCTTCTCTCGATGGAATGGAAGTGATTTTAAAAAAAAAAAAAAAAAATTTTTAAAAAATCACTTCTGTCCAGGAGGCGTCCCGAGAAAGGTATTTGTTCGTCCCAAACACATTTTTACTGTCCCCGGGACGATGAGACAATGTTAATTTCGAGCCCTGCAATTCACTATTTGTCGCTCAGACGACTTGCGCCTTCACTGTCACTCCTCTTCACGATGAAGGCTCCCTCTCTCTCATGATACAACTTTGCACTCTACCCCCCTCCTGTATAAGAAGTGGTAGGAGGTGACGTTACATATGGTTTTTAGCACAAGCAATCTCTAAAAAAGACAGGGTCAAAGCTTTAAGTCATGTACAGAGTGTTTATTCCCTGTTTCGTATTCGTATCTGTTGTTGCTTCTTGTAACCCAACACCATCTTCAATGTTTGTTGGGGGGGGGGTCTTCATTTGCCTCTGACTGTCCATGAAGTCTTTTGTTTAGTGCTTATGTTAGAGGGCGTATAGGTTTTCAATTCCATTCTTAAATGACTAAGTGGCCATCCTCTGAATATATCAACTTCAATTTAACTTGTGGTTTGAACCTCATGAAATGACACCAAGTGTTTCTGTGGTTTTATTGCCTTTCAGTTCATCACCACTTCATTAAGTTTTCACACTGGTCTTCTCCAGAAAGGAAACTGGACAATGATAACCATTGTCCAGATTAAAAAAGTCATTTCTCACTCTGTCATCTGAATATATTCTTCTCCAATGTGAATCATGTCTACTGAGAACCCATTGTTTGATAATGTTCTCTCTTGTCAGTTTCCAAAAAAAGATTCCATTTGAGAAATGGATTTCGATTCTTACCATTAGTCAACCCTCTGGAGTCAAAGATGAAATTGACCAAAAAATCGTATCTACATGAATTAAAAAAAAAAGAAAAAAATTTGTTTGGTCTCCTATAATTTTTTATTTTGTAGTCACTGGAAGATTGTATTTTCTAATGAGTTCTAAAAAAAATTAATTTTTGTGGTATCCTTCCATTGTACTTTTTCATTCTGTTTATTATTCTATATTCTTCTTTCTTTCTGCAAAATCCTGGATGTCTATAATACTGAAGATATTGTTTTATTAAAGGAAAAGTTTGATCATGTATGTATTTAACTCTTAAATTCGTAAAAAGAAAACATAATGTCAGTTTTAAGGGAAATAACTTCTTATTCAAATTATATCTCTTTTTGACCATTGGGAGAATTAAAAAAAATATTTTTATTCAATTCTCAGAACTTCATAAAAAAAACCTCTCTATCAATTTGTAAGGACACAAAAGTTCTATTAGAAGCAGATATCAAAATCTGAAAGTAAATTCTTCTTATTGTTAAGAAAAGTAGCATTTGAAAGAATGGATTATGACTAGTGATGTACCGGAATATCAATCCGGTCGGATATCTGACACCGGATTCACCAAAAATTATAACTGCCACCAGTTTTAAATTTTATCCACCCAATATCTTTTAACAGACGTGGATTTTAATTTCATTTTTTACTTTGGAATCAGATTTTTTTTTTTGTGAATCCGGTGCCGGATATCCAACCGGATTGATATTCCGTTACATCATTGATTATGACTTGATTTTCTTACATTTGAAGCTTTTAATTCATGACATTGACTATCCTCTTTTGATGGTATTACCTCCCTTTTCCAGTATCATTTGGAAGAGAACATGTGTAATATCCGAGAATGTGATGGGGTAAACAAAAGTTTTTAATTTCAAAGGAAACTGCACAAACAAGGAGTTCAATCTTCCGAAGAACTATTTGAATGTTGATGACCCTT
>VCCN01006896.1:4017350-4027409 GCA_006491835.1 Architeuthis dux
TTACAAGATATTTTCAGTTGCAAGTTTACTGAAATTCTTTTTTTATGGGGGCAAAACCCTCTCTGACGAAGTGATCCTATATGGTGCCTCGTCCAAAAACTGACCAAAAATATTAAAAAATTAAAGTAGAAAGTTAAATAAAACATAGAATTAAAGAATAACATTCAATATAATAAATAGATGCAAAAAAAATTGATATTGACAAAAAAAATAACACCTGATTTTAAAATTTTATCGTGCGGTCCACAAACGGGCTATTCTATTGGGGTGTGGTATGCTTCCAAACTGTTTCTGTCTTTGTTCAAACACAAGTGTACTTTGCAAAGATTGCAGACCACATTGGTACGGATTATGTTATCTTTGTGGCTACAATATTTGCATTTGGCTGACGGGTCTTCAGGTGATCAGATATAGTCACTTGCCCCATAAAGAGTTAAGATAAGATAAGACAAGACATTTCATTCTGTTAAATTATTCATCTTAGAAAACAAATGTTTATTAAACTTTTCTTTACAAGCATAACAGCTCTACATGCATCTTTTAATAGTACAATTAAGTCTCATAGTTAGTTTTTCATTCTAGTAATTTTAGTAATAATAGTTTCAGTTAGTTGATTGTCTCTTATTAGTAGTACCAAGTTGAAGCAATGACCCTGAAGGTACCATCGGGAAGAAATTTATCTGACCGAACCTTTTTTTTATAGGTATTGGTCATTTTTGAAGATGTTTGCTTTGTGAGAATTCTTTTGGCTAAACAAGGGTTGGGCCTGTCTTTTAAATGTTATAACAATAACAATAACAATGATTAATTATAACAGCAACTAAAAGGCACAACCCCCAAGTCTGTATTTGCTAGGGTTACCCGTAGATTAATACAGGCCTCACTTGTTATGGCGTGGTTTGCAATATAGCGCTGGTGGTTGGTCGACCTCCAAAATGTTAATCTAGCCCTGAAAAAGCTAAAATGGTAACCATGGTTATTGCGGCTTGGTTTTGGCTTTCTTGGACCCCAACACCCGCGTTATAACGGGGGACGCCTGTAATCACCCTAAGAACTGATATATTTATTGACTTTTATTTTTGCTACAGCATTCTGCACTCTTAAAACAAATCCGTTCTAACAATCAAATCTTTTCTTGCCCTTTTTTTTGTCATGCAATATTTATTTTAGTATTGTTTATAAGATCTTTCTTTTCTTTTTACTTTTAACTGCATGCTTTTTGTTTCTGTGTATCCATAACGTTTTATTTACTTTGCTTTTTTTGTTGTTAAGTTGTTTTGTTTTTTTTAAATGTGTTTTTTTTGTTTTTTTTCCCTTGAATTTGCATGTTTCATATTAATTTTGGGGATTCATTTTGAAAAATAGTGGGGTCAAAAGATTTAAGACACAAAAGTTATTCCCCTTGAATTTAATTTTAAAAAGTTAGTGTCTGAAATAAAAGGAAATTTATTTGCGATTAGCTATATGGAGTTTTTTTTTTACTTGATACAAACTCTCATCTTTCTCTTTTAAGACAAAAAAGTTATTTCCCTTGAATACACGGATATAGATGAAAATAATCCCTTACTTAAAAACTGTTTTTGATCGCGCAAGACGATTTAGAAAACAACAAAAAGAGAAAGATAAAAGTGCATACTAAGTAAAAAAAATCTCCATATAGCTCATCACAAATAAATTTCCTTGTATTAAGACAAAACTTTTTAAAATTAAATTCAAGGGGAATAACTTTTTTGGCTTAAATCTTTGTACCCCACTATTGTATGTATATATTTTTTCCTTTTTTAAAACTTTGCTTTACATTTTCTTTCTCACTTAAAAATCAATTTTAAAGGGGAGTGGTCCTCGTATTTCTCTCATTCTTGTTATTAAGGATAGGTACACATTCAAAACGGTTTTACTTTTCCCCTTTCTTTTCCCCGCTGTCAATTGAAGATCGTTTACAATTGCTATATTTTGGCCGAAACAAATTAAAGTAGGGAAATAAATATTCCGAAATATTAACTCTTAAATTCATGGACAACACAAAACCGTTCCTAAACACAGTGGAACTCTTCAATGAATGTAATATAAAGAATGGAACTCTTTTTTATGAAAAAACTATCTAAAAGTGCAAAAGTTATTGACCTTGATTGAAGATTTGAATTGTTTTATATTAATTTTTTAAAGAGTTAAGGGTAGCTTTTAAAAACCAACTGATTAGATTCCATGTTTCAGCTCCATATGTGACTATCAGGAGGCTATATTGGTTGTGAATGAATGGCTTGGCTTCATGAACAAAGATTTTGGGGATGGTTTTCCACAGCATTTGGACCATAGATGGCGGGGCCAATGTGTGGAGTAAGACTCCAGCCTGAGCAGTGTAGATTTAAGGTGAAGTGCAACTTGCCCAAAGTCGACCCCACCCTTTAAACCAAGGGTTATATCCTATGGGCCACCGGAGTGGAGCGGATAGGGGCAAAGCCCATAGGTCGTAGGTTTGACAGGAGTGTCCTTCTCCTGACAGATGCCCAAGCTAGCTATGGGTGTCTGTCACACCCTTGCGGGGATGTCCCGACAGTAAGGCTGAACTGTAACATTAGTTGTAGACCCTTCTTTTTAGATCTAATGGGATTTTCTTGTTTTTGAAGGTTGGGCTTGCTCTGCCGAAAGCTTGCCAACCTAGAGTGATTCTTCGCTTGATTTCTTCTTCTTTTGAGGATTTCATGGAGATTCGTTGTTCTAGGTAGAAGTAGTGGTCCACTTTGTTTAGCTCTGCGTTTTCGATTTTGATCGTTGTGTCTTTGTCCTCAATATGTTTGTTGTACATGACATTTATTTTACTGAAGTTCATGTGAAGACCAACATTCTTGCTTTCTTCATTCAGTTCATCTGGCATTATTTGGAGATCATGAATGTTCTCAGCAAAAATAATGATGTTGTCAGCAAATCTGAGGTTACTACTGTCTATTCTGATTCGTTTATTTGCCCAATCTAAGTTCCGGAAGATCCTTAAACTGAGAACTATGCAACAGCACTGGAGAGTATCATGCTCAACGTCACATGGAGAGATCACAAGACAGCGCATTATATTAGAAAACAAACAGGGGTCAGAGATATCATAAAAAACATTAGAAAACTCAAATGGGCTGGTCATGTTGCAAGAATGTTAGACAACCGCTGGACATCATGACTCACAATGTGGATCCCCAGAGATCATATGCGAAACTGTGGCAGGCAAAAAAAAAAGATGGCATGACGAACTGGACAAGTTCAGAAAGTATTGGCTCTGTGATGCCCATGATAGAGAGATCTGGCAAATCTTGGGGAGGTCTATGTCCAACGACGGATGCTAAAAAGCTGATGATGATGAAACTTTATTCAATTTAGATGTCAGAATTAGCTTGCTATTTCATCTTTTAAATGTTTTGTTAAACTGAGGATACAGAGGCGTAGCTGATTTGGGGGCCTGGGGGGCTTGGCTTCTTGAGGGCCCCACCCTTCCAACATTTAGTACAGTTGTTCCTAACCTTGGGGCCACAGACCCCTGAGGGTCCACAAAGGTATTACTGGGGTTCGTGAACTTGTTTAGTAGGCAGACCTTTAAAAAGCCTGGGGTCCATATGAGGGCGGGGTGCTTGGCTCCTTGAGTGTCCCCCCCCCATTGTATTCATAAAGCTTTAGGGTGCTGGGTGGCGATTTAAAATCCCCCCAGCCATGCACTTGTGAGGATATGAATAAAGCTCAGCTCAGTTGCCCGATACATGAGGCAATGATTTTGTCACCATTTTTCGAACGATCCATAGAGACATAATCCTTGTTTTTAGCAATTGTTGGTTTTTACAGAGCCGGGGTGCTAGCCTGATGCCCAAGATGGGTAGCCTTACAGGGCTAAAGGGCTCAAACTGTCCTGCTATTCACCCATAGCTGGGGGGAGTAGTGGTTTTGTGCCTTTCCCAAGGGCATTAGTGGTTGCACTATTGCTGTGAACGCAAAATGTCCCAGCCAGAGTTTGAACTCGGTTCCCTGATTCCATTCTCTGTGCCGTTAACTATTAGGCCACCTGCACCTCCCCATATTATATTAATAAAGATGCACATTTTTTTTCTGAAGTCAATTTTTCTGATTTTAATTAGTGAATCTTTAAGTTAGCAAGTTTGTTCACACAACGTTTAATATTTCGTACATAACTCTAGGAAGTATATAGTTTTTTGAGTCAAATCTAATTCAACTCTTAAATTCATGGACCGCTTGTAGCCACTTCTATTGACAGTAGAACTCTTCAATGAATAGCATGAAATCAAATGACGGATAATTTTAAATCCGACAGAATATGATAATTATAATGACTTTTATTAGTTGAGAACCTATATTTTCCCGGCACCGGTGTCAGCGGCCGTATATTCGTGCCTAAAATACGAACGTCAGAGTAGAGAAGTCAACAAAGTGTAGGATTAAAAGACTCCTGCCTACCATGAGATCTTTGTTAGCTCAGTCGGTAGAGCAGTACCTGCATATAAGGTAGCTTCCAGGGTGAACATGGGTTCGATCCCTGCACTGAGGTCGTTTCTTTATTCACATGATTTAGGCTGCTCGTTTAGCAGTCGCTCACATCAGCGCCGGGCAAATATAGGTTCTCAACTAATAAATTTCATTATAATTATCAATGAATAGCATAACAAATAGTGGAACTCTTTGAATTGAATAGAACAAATTTGTTTTAAATTTAACAAATGGTCAAAGGGAGATAATTTTAATCAGGAATTATTTCCCACAATAATGACATTCAATCATTTTTTTTTTATGAATTTAAGTTAATTGTATTATTTAACTGAATGATCTTTAAAATTGTTTTCATTCCAGAATTTATTAAAGAAGCCATTTTCTTCCATTTTTCAACAGGGTAGAACTTTTCACAGATTAAGTGCGATTTTTCCTTTGCAAAACTATACTCTGCACAGCATGACTTCTATAAATAGATTGGTTAGGAAAGTATGTTAATGTTTTAGTAGGTAAGAAGAAATATTTGTGATATTAGTGGACAGACAAATAAGTTTGATGAATGTTCCACTTATAATAACTACTAGCAGGGATACCCGACATTGCCCAGTGAAAAAATAACTTCAAATTTGACAACACTGTGTAAAGTATGTTCTTTAATATATCTCTTCTTACACAACACAACAATGTTTAGAACCAAAGATTGAATAGAAATGACCTCTGGTGACCTCAGAGCTCAACCTCACATGTCACAAGTTGATGTTTTGAAAGTCTACATGCCAAATATTAGTTCAATAAGCATTGTAGTTTTAGTGTAAAACAGGTACAGACAGACAAACAAACAGAAGGCTCAAATATTAGTATAGATATATCTGCTGGTCGTAGGGACAATAAAAGATTCTTGTCTAGCTCTTAATTTCATGAACCACTCCTAATTAATAGTGGAACTCTTCTGTGAATAGAATCGAAAAAAGAAAGGGAAGTAACTTTAATCAATAGTTCTTTCCCTTTATAATAACATTTAAATTTTTTAATATGAATTTAAGAGTAAAGTTTGTTGAAGCTTATCTAAAATGGGATTGGTTCGTTTAAAATGGACCTGACTGTCATCAGGTGTTTGTTGCGGCTGCCCAACTGAACCTTCAACTGCCTGCCAGCTCCCATTTCCGCATATATATTGAAATCTTTAATTTCCTTCTGTTCCACTCTTACGAAATTTCAGATCTGCGAAAAATGGAATCATGAAACCACCGAGGTACGTTCTTCTTATTCGTGTTGCCTAGATTTTAACCAATCCAGCCATCTTTAAAAACCCTTCATCTGTGAGTACAGGGTTTCGTATTGGTATTCTGGGAAGTTAACAAAACCACAGAATATGCATATGTATGCTAACGTATATGCAGCAAAAATAAAGTTGTAGATGACTTTTTAAAAAAGACGAAATTCCTGACAGCTAATTTAGTTGGATTTTTATGATATAAACTTTCTTTTAAAATTTTTTGGGTCGGTTTATTTAGGAAAAAAAAATCTCTTTTTCTATTAACCAAGGAACTTCTTAAGCCACTGCTGAGTAGCACATTGGATGTGGAGTTTCAAGAAAAAAATTCTTTTTTTTTTATCCTTTCAAAATTATTGATTTAAAAAAATGTATAGTCTGCTTTCATCACCAAGAACAACTTGTACAGCATCTTTGTGGGTTGACTAACCTCTTTACACAGGAAGACCTTTTTGAAAGATGTACCTGATGGATCTTCATTCTTTTCCTAGGCGCGTATATATCTTTAAGTTCCAGAGCAGCATATAAAAATATGCAAAAAAAAAGAAAATGCACCAAGTTCGATTCATCTTATGAACACAATATTAGTTTTGTTATTATTTGTTGCTTTTCCTGAATTATTTTTATTATACAGTCTTAATAACAAGACATATCAATGATAATAATTGAATATTGTCTCCCTACAAAATAAATGATTAGGGGGAAAAATGTTTTTTATATAATAAAATGGATAAGTAACTTGAATGATAAAAATTAAAATTTCTAAATTGCATTCAATTTTATAATATAACAAACACTTTTCTATCCTTAAGAACTGTTCTGATCCCAAAAGGTTTGACGTGAAATGCTCTTTCTCAATCTTTAGTTTGGAGACAAAAATAGCTTAGGGGCAGTAAAACAAAACATAATAATACAGAAAGTATATGTATCTGTGTAATTAATAGGGACAAGTAAAAGCATATTTATAAATTGAGGATTTCTTGGCATTTTTTCCCCCCTCTTTGTATATTTTTCTCTGTTCTTATTTTGCCTACCAACCCTAATTTAATGTCTGCTATTGCTGCGCCCATGTTCTGCGTTAAAGCTTTCATCCATTTTTCTTACCCCCAAAAGATCTTAAAAAAGGGAATCTATTGACATATCTACACATGCATACACAACAAATGAAAAACTGAGCTATGTTTTGAGATCTCTAAAGAAAGGTCTCTGCTAAAACCCTTATTTAACGTCTGCTATTTCTGCTATTGCTGTGCTCATGTTTTGTGTTAAAGCTTTTCATCCATATTTCTTTCTCTCAGGCAAAGGGTATTGCCTTATTTTTTTTAAGATCCTTTGGGGTATCCCCTTGACACTTGTGTACACGTACAACAAATGAAAAACTGAGTTATATTTTGAGATCTCTATAAAGAAAAGTCTCTGCAAATCCCTCGAGGCTTGGATATTAAATCTTCTCCTTGGTAAAATATCACACAAGTTCAGAGTCTCTAAAAAGATTCTTCTCAGCTCTCCTTTGCTTACTTCTTTCTTCTTGAAATCAGTTTTATACTATCTTTAAAAAATAGCAATTTTAAAAAAAATCTTTGGTAAGATTTACATCCGTTAACCAAGTCGGAAAAAAAATAGAAACAATTTTTTTGCGCCAATAATTTGTTGTGCTTTTAATCCGTTAGACCAAAAGAACATTTTTTTCTAAAAATTAACAACTTTTAGGAAGATTGTTAGTTTTTAGAAAAAATGTTTTTCAAGGTTTTATGAGGAGAGTTCTATCTACAATGTAGCTGTATGGTAAACGGGCCATTACTTTCCGTCCGTTGTTTGGAAGTGAGGCGTTGAAGTATTCTGCTACTTCCCTTGTGAGGCGTCTTTGATATTTTAATGAGGATTTTTTTTTTGCCAGTAATCTTTTGTGTTTTTAATCCGCTAGACCCTAACAATCTTCCTAGGATTTGTTTTAGTTTTTAGAAAAATAGACAAAAAACCTTAAACCATAAGAACCCAGACCCATTTCTACTTGAAGGAACATTATGTGGGATTCTGGGTAGGTAAATTGACACACAGTCACATGACTTCACCAGGATGTTCATTAGATGTCACTTAGTACACTTCATGATTAAAATCAAGGATAAAATATAATATTATATAAGAGACTGTGCAGATCAATTAAATTGAATGTGAAGCCAGTGGGTTCTTATGGGTTAATGAAAGCACAGACAAATCCTCATTAAAATATCAAATACGCCTCACAGGGGAAGTAACGGAATACTTCGAAGCCTCACTTCCATACGATGGACGGAAAGTAACGGCCCGTTTACCATACAGCTACATTGTAGATAGAACCCTCCTCGTAAAACCTTAAAAAACATTTTTTCTAAAAACTAACAATCTTCCTGGATGTTGTTAGTTTTTAGAAAAAAATCTAACGGATTAAAAGCACAACAAATTACTGGTGAAAACAAATTGTTTCTATTTTCTTTCGACTTGATTAACGGATGTAGATCTTTACCTAAGTTGCCTACATCTAAGAATTTAGGATTTTCTTCTGATCATTGTTTAACTCTTTCTTCCCTGGCAGCCATGTTTAATTAGTTCCCTGACTGACTCCTCTAACAATGTGCCTGAAGCCAATTTAACATCAGCTCTTGCTGAACAAAAAAATGGGCAGTAAATAAATTACTATATCTCTTTTAATATTAAATGTACACTTACTAAATTTTCAGTGACTATTCACAATGTATAACTTCCAAGTCCACTTAAATAAAACCATGAAAAACTTGGTTAACGGATGTAGATCTTTACCAAAACTTACCTAACACTTTCATTGCTCACTTCACCACAGCAGACATCAAAGTTTGAGAATTGTTTTTCTCTTCTGTTTTTTCATAATTCTAATTTTGGGAAACTCCTTAACCTTTTTGAAATCGAGAGAATTTGAAAATACTGATAATTAATTTTATGTGTCCTAAAATCATTGAAAATGAATGTGGTTACCAAGTTGGTCCCCTATGAACATTAAGCTTTAGCTCACTGTAGGCGACTTTGGTCACCGAGCAAAACGTTTGTTCTGCCACTGCAAGCGACTCCAATTGCTGAACAATAGTGTCTTTGAATTTTGCAGTTGTGTTGTAAGTTTCAGTCATACATGAACAGACACACAAGTTTCAGGCTTTCAAAATTAATAAGTGCACACAATGCTGTCACCCTTTGTTTGCTGAGTAAAACGTTTGTCCTGCCACTGCAAGCGACTCCAATCACTGAACGATAATGTCTTTGAATTTTGCAGTTGTGTTACAGGCTTTCAAAAATTACTAAGTGTACACAATTTTGGCACCCTTTGTTTGCTGAGCAAAATGTTTGTGCTGCCACTGCAAGCGACTCCAATCACCGAACGATAGTGTCTTTGAATTTTGCAGTTGTGTTGTCATGTAAGTTTCAGTCATACATGAACAGATGCACAAGTTACAGGCTTTCAAAATTACTAAGTGCACACAATCTTGGCACCCTTGAAAAATAACGCTGAATGCTAAAGGGCAATGAAGGTTTTGGGACCACCTTATAATCTTTCTATGTATATTGTTTTTTAAAATTTTGTAGTATAATAAAGTCAAATCCTTTGAAGTGTGAAAATTAGCAGTTGGTCAACAGAATTGATGAAATTTTATTTTCTAAAAGCAGTTGTCATTTTTTTTATCTGCTTGTTTGTTTGTTGCTTGGTTGGTTTCTGTCATGCTAAAGCAAACAGATATATACCATTAACAAAATCCTGCCGTGATTCAAACGTCTGACCTTAGCAAATGATAATCTACATAGAGCAAGCACCAGGAATTTTGTTTATAACCCTGACTTCTTTCTAAGCTTCAAGTAGAGGGATGGGTATTAGGACAATGATTTTCTTTCAAGATCTCTATTGATTGATTTGCTGGTATTGATCAATGATTGATAAACACAGGCAAACAAATTCAACCTTAAACTAATTTTAGAAGCCAGGGGCAAAGAATCTTTCAGTTGATATTAAATTGGATCAAAAAAGCTGTATGTCCACTTTTTGAAAAAAATAACATTTTTACATATTTACAAATGTTACATCAGTTTCTTACTTCAAAACAGCCTTATGTCTAAATACACTCATGAAAAGGCTATCATATCTGGAGATATTGACTTTCACTTAAGGTAAATCAAATACAGAAACTTGTGTCAAAAAGGCCTTAACTCCAAGTGCATTGATTCAAGAAAGCCTAATGTCCACAAAAGCACATGGTATAAATATAAGCTGTGGAAAGAGTGCAGAATTACCAAAAAACATTGTTACA
>VCCN01006896.1:4027906-4038969 GCA_006491835.1 Architeuthis dux
TTCATTACTTGTCATGTAAGTCAATTATTTACTAATAACTATATATATATTTATGATACTAGGCAAATTGTCATTTTGTCTAGTGTTATGACTATATATATGTTGTAAATGTATATGAGTATTTGTAGTTGCCTCTATGTATCCACTAATCATGGGTATTATAAAATGCTGTACCACCAAAAGACTTTTCCAATTAGTGTAACGGAGGAAAGCTGAGAAATGAGTCGAGGAAAACTTGTGTCAATGTGGTTTGTATTTGGTTGTAAAGAAAGTTCTGTCCGATGTCTCAATTTAGTTGGAAACACAAATACAGTGGTGATTAAGGATACACTTAATCATTATTATGTTGTATACCCTTTTACACATGTTCTTTCGACATGGGCTGTCTTGTCGTTGGGTTGCACATTTGTGGGAGGGAAGTCCTGAACTTGGAGAGAAAGGAAGACTCGAGACTTGTTTATAAAAATATGAGGACATATTTTTATTTCATAACAATACATTGTGTTGTGGCGGAGCATGAAGAGTGGGAGAGAGATAAGGGAGCCAACAGCCTGTTCCAAACAGGGGAACTGGTCTTATGCCTTCCCAGCTCTAGGCGGTCTGTCTCTCCGGCTTCCATGGCAGTATATCATAACAATTATACTCTTCTTTGCTTTTGATAACCTTATGCCAACTATCAACAAGTTTTTCCATGCCTGATTTATAAAATTCCTTCGATTTTGACCTGAAACAAGAGACTAAATGATTTTCAATCTCTTCTCTTGAAGGGAGTCTTTGTCCATCAAAATGGTTTTGCAAACTCCTAAACAAATGATAGTCAGTTGGAGCAAGGTCAGGAGAGTATTGTTGATGAATGATTTTTTCCCCAGCCGAATGCCTCTATGAGGTCTTTGGTCACTCGAATGGTATGAGGATGTGCATTATCGTGATGAAGAATGACCCTTTTTCTGTTCACTAACAATGGGCATTTTCTATCCAAAGATGTTTTTGAACTTCAAAGTTGTTGGCATTAAAACTTCAGATGTGACTCTTTGGTTACCATTTAACAGTTTGTAATGCATGATTCCTTATCCCACTAAACACTCATGAGATCTTCTTTGGATGAAGATCACCTCTCGGCTGGGGCACAGATCTGTTATCGAGACTGAGCCACTGACAATGCTGCTTAACATTATGAAAAAGGATCCATTTCTCATCCCCAGTAATAACTCTGTCCAAAAAGGGTGCCAGGAGCTGCCAAGAATGCAGTGACCCACAATGATTACTGGCGATTTGCTACAGACAGGTCACGTGAGACCCATTTCCCAACCTTTTGACACTTTTCCTAGCTTCGTCAACTAGCGATGAACAGTCATATAGCTGACATTGAAATGCTCACTAAGTTACCTAACTGTAACGGCAGGAGTTGTTGCAACTATCAATACATAAAAATAAAAAAAAGTGGACAGAACTTTTGTTACAACCTGATATATTGTGTAGATAGTGAATTTCAATTAACTCTATTAACAAATTTGCTGTGAGTAGATTGATTACTAATAAATTCGGTAGATAAAAGCACAATGCCATACTGACATTTTACTTACTAATACTGTTGGTTTTTAGGGGATTGAAAAAATAGAATAAATTCCACAATTTGAGTCAATGTTTTAGAGATTGCATTTCTTGTTTTTCAGATATCTAAATTAAATTCTTTAATTTCTGAAATTAACCTACTCTGAAATGTGTTTCTTTTAATATGTATTATTTTGTTGTTTTTTTTTCACTTTCTTTTATTGCATTTTGTTGCTTGCTATTTAAAAAGAAAGGAAAAGAAATTGTGTCCTTGAACCCCAACTGTATGCACGGTACCAACATTGAGTGCTTCTGGTCTTGCTGCTCTGAGATTTGGGGCTTTTATGCTTTATAGAATATATAAAATAGACTATGAGCCGTGTATGGACGTGGATTAGAACTCACCCGACAGTGTTATATTAAAAAGACTATTTGGAAAACCCGTTTGTTAAAAATGAAAACTCTTTATTCAATTTGACATGTTTCGTTAGACGAGCGAACTTCTTCAGAAATAGACTATATTGCAAGGAGGTCAGGGGATGTGGAGGTCTTATATGCCAACAAATATGGTAAATTTCATGGTAATTCACTAAGGTAAAGTTATCACTTTCAGAATTTAGCCAAACTTATCTATAATTAAGTAGGACTTGTGGGATGGTTTGAAGTCTGATTTTGTATTAACATGACTCACCAATCCAGCACCTGTAGCAGAGTATTTGACATTGAAGAAACTGAAAGTTAGGGATTCATTTGACTACAAAAAGTGAATTTATAATGGGAGGGTCAAGCTTGCCACAGCCTTCCCGCTGCATAATTTCATCATCAATCATCATCAAAGTTTTTTTTTAAAGATCAGAATTGGGGATTTGAAAAGAAAAATATTCTGCTTTGCTTCAATTCTTTTTCAGTCGTCTTGGCTGCTTTTGTTGTTTTACTATTTTTAGCATATTAAATCTTCACCATCAAAAAATAATCTTTAACATTAAAAAGTAATAATCTTTGCCATTAAAAAATAATAATCTTTACCATTAAAAAACAATCTATACCATTAAAAAATATATATATTTACCATTAAAACTAATAATCTTCACCATTAAAAAAATCTTCATTGTAAAAAAAGAATACAATTTAATTCAATTGTTTTAATTACTTTTTTTCATGTTATTTGATAAAATTTGTAACTCCTCAAATAATTTAAATGCTCACATCTTCCTGTCTTTGAAAATAATTTATTCTTTTGTTGTTAAGCATAAAATGCATAGATCAAATATATAAACAAAAGCCATTGTAAATCAGTTTTTTTTTTTTTTTTTTTGAGGGGCCTTGAATCTACAATGAGCCCACAGGATCAAAGTGTAGTATCTGTGCACTTTAGTGGAAGTTATGTACAGAGAAAGAAAGAAAGAAACAAAATTCACACTGGTCATTATATTGATAGATTAAAAAGAATTTCACATCCTAGATGATCACACAAGCACAGATTGGCTGCAAATAAAATTGAATTCAATGAATTCAGCTTTTTTTTCAAGGACCAATTTGCATTTTTGGGGGTAATGTATTTGTATAGAAACACGCATACACATTGGTGTCAATTATGAACTCTTAATTTCATACGCCACTGGAAACCACGTTTGTTGCACATATTTATTTGAAAACTTATTTATTTATAAATTATTATAAATTTAGTTTGTTATAGCACAGTTCACGATATAACGCAGGTGGATGGTGGACCCCCAAATATTAATCTAGCTCCACAAGAGCTAAATTGGCAACCCTGGTTATCACGGCTCGATTTTAACACAGTTGGCTTTCTTGGACCCCAACACCCGCGTTATAACTGGACGCGTGTACTGAATTAATTTCAATGGAATCGTGGGTAGGAGATATTTTTATCCGCAAGATTGTTTCCTTTAAGTGGAAGAGTCCATTGTTACGGACAGAGAAACAGAAGAGAAAAAAATGACTCTGTCCATTATTATAGTAGATAGATGTGTCCTGATCCTTGTTTTGCTGATGGCTTTTTATTTACAAGTATCTTTTTTTTTTCTTTCTGTTTTCTGGTGTGGTCATTATTTTTTTTTTCTCATTTCTTCCTTTTCAGTGACCCAGGTTCTAGGAATTCCAGCGTGTAAGACAAACACCACACACAGCCACATGTGTTAGCTTTTAGTCATCAAACTAGGTTCAAGTTCATTAGTGTGGTCATTACTAAGAAGTGCAGTCCCTCCTACAGAACTAGTAGTACAGGCCTCCCACATTATAACATGAGCGGATTGTGAACCACAAAATATTGATCTAGCTCTCGGTCTAGCTAAATTGGCAGCCCTGGTTATCGCGAATCGGATATAATGTGGTTGTCTTTCTTGAACCCCAACACCCACGGGGACGCCTGTAGTATTGCTTTATTTTGTCATCCTATACTTCAATGACTGTGGTCCAAATTTACAAGCAGTAATTATTAATTTATTTTAAAACAATTTAGGGGTTACAATGAAAATGAATTCCAAGCAGTAATTATTAATTTATTTTAAGACAATTTAAGGTGTAACATACCATTGAGAAATTGTAGTCCAACTTCCTCGTTGAAAAAGGCTTAGAGCATACGCCTGCCAACAGGAAGAAAGAAATACCAGTGGCCCAGATGAGGAAAAAAGAAAAGCACCACCAATAACCAATATGTTGTGAGCAGCGTTACTATAAAAAAAAAAAGTATAGCTTTGATGAGTCTGGAGTAACGTCTTAGACTTTGTAACGAGTGTTGATAGCAGTGACTGCTTGCCGGTGTTAAGCAAGGAGGCGTCCGGTGTTGATAGCAGTGACTGCTTAGGAGGTACTTCACTTCTTTTTAGGGACCACACTACTTAGCTTGTACCTCAAACTAACCTCCTCTCTCATCCCCTGCCTCTAGGACAGTGGCACTGTAGTGTTTTTTATTTTTGTTTTTGTTTTTGTCTTTAGATGTGCTAGCATCGATTTCCATCACTGACTGACATACTGAAATGTTAGTTACGTCCTTTGCTCAGTGTTGCCAATTTACATGTTTTTAAAAATCTAAATCTAGATGTTTTTTTGGTTTTTAAAAAAATTAATATTTTTATCTAATTTATAGTAGTAATATTTTAATGATATCCACTGTTCTAGGGATTGAACTCTCACTTTTTCTTTTACAACTATAGTGATAAAATATGTAATATTTTTTAAAAAATTGGTAATATTTTGATAAAATAAATGTTGAAAATTAAAGTCACATTTAATTTATTAAAATGTAATATATTTCCTAGATTTTAGATATATCTTTAGAATCTAGATGTTTCGGGATGTTTTTAGACTCAATTTTAGATGAAAACTTGAAAATAAAGTTGGCAACACTGCCCTTGCTAGATCTTCACACAAGAAATGAACTATCACATCTATGGTCTGACTTTCAGGCTTGTTCTAAATACCCTCTATCTCTTGGTGTTTCCAGAAATGAATTCTTAAAAATAATTTAACATTATCTTGTAGGAATTTCTGAGATGAGGAATTATCATCACTATACATTGATCTGTTCAGACTAGCATCCTCATCTTGGTTGTTAGTCACAACCTTTCATGATATTCCCGGGGCATGGACAGAGGAATGAGAACAATCTCCCTATGGATTGAATAGAGTTTAGTTTGTAATTCTCAGCAGGTTATGGAACACAACAGACACCTGAAGGAGGGTACAATGGTCGAATGAAGATCAGCATATATAGTGATTATCTTCTCCCATCCTTACAATAATGGAAATTTGCTTAACCTATCTTTGTGTTTGTAAGGCGAAATGGCCTGAAGCAAAGAAGCGCTTACTATGAATTTATACGGAGAACATTTTTGAGCGTTCCCAGAACCAAAAATACTGATGATGGTATGTTAGGCTGTGTTGTCAGGAGTTGGGAAGTACAGGAGACTGGAGTGTAGGAGGGGTGAAGAGGGTGCATGTTGCCTCTATAACAGCTTGCTGCAAAACAAACGCTGAATGTTATTTTCGCTTTTTGCCTAATTTTGTTAAAGCGAGAAAGTGGCATGCACTAAACTTTCGGAAAGCGGGGTATACCTTTATACGTACATAGATATATATATATATGTGTGTGTGTGTGTGTGTGTGTGTCTATATATATATATATGTGTGTGTGTATTTTGTGTTTTTTTAAAAAAAAACGCTATGTTGAAAGTATATAGTGTTCAATATTTTAGAGAATAAATCAATAAAACAGAGCATATAACATTTATATTTATTCTGGGATCTGCTACAGATTGACAGTCTGTTTCATTGTAAGGAAACAGACTGTCAATCTATAGCGTATCCCATAATATATAAGGGAAACAGGATTATCTCAGTAGTTCACACATTTTTATGCTATTTTATTAATTTATAGTAAAGGATCAAAGAAAGTTGGTTCTTGATTACCCAATCATTTTCAAAAGTTCTTATCTCTCGCATTCCCCTCGTGCTGCCTGACCCATTGCTTTGGCCTTATTTCCTCGTTGATGATCTTCCTTTTTGTTGCTTGTTGGTATTGGATCCTTTCTTCCTCTTTTTTTGCTGTATCAATGTCCTTTATATCTTTCAGACCATCTTCGCCTGGGCCTAGCAGAACGCGAGGACCACCCATGCCTCCTACCAGGCCGGCTGCGAACCCGTCTATCCCGAGTAGACCAGCTCCGAAAGTCCCATCAAGACCAGCACCTGATGCCCCACAGGCTGCCATGCATATGTCCGCTCAGCCCTTGTAAGTAAACTGATATTCTCTGCTTGACACCAAATTAGAAACCCTTCTTCAGTTTTCAAGTTGGTCTGGCTGGCTATGTATGTATGACACATGACGCGTACAGGCCACGCCAACTGATAATTTAAGTATTTACCCTTTATTATGTCTACAAAAAAAATTCCCACACTAAGTAGGTTTTTAGTGGGGGGTTCAATTTGCAATATAAGTTTATGCTAAATTTTTAGTGATCATGGGAGAAGTAACTTATTCATTGATTATCCCCAACACATGCTGCCAAAAGACATTGGTCACGTGACGGTTTCTATTGAGTCATGTTTTACTTGCTTTCAGTAACTCTGAGCCTTTGCTCTGGCTCGAGGTGTTTAGCTTACCCAGGGCAATGACGCCTTCGTTCACTTCAAAGTACTCCCCTTGGGACCTCACACACATATCCCATTCAAAACAGTCTACAAAGTCCTCTTTCAGGATTGCCATCAGCTGCATTGTTGCATTCTCATTAATCTTGTCCGTTGTCTGAAATAGGTCACAGAGCCAAATATGGACCATAAAGGGGGCTGACAGACCTTGGCGATGCAATGTTTTGACAAAAAAACTCCGCAAACGTGAAGAATGACTCGCTTGATCATTGTGAATGCAACAGTCACACCGTACATAAGCTCACTCAATGGCGTTTCACTGTCGACTGAGTAACCCCATGTGAGAGTGTCTGTTCAGGCATGTGCAGTAATGTCTCCTGATTGGTTGACAAGTTACACCAAGGCTGCCCAACCAGTTCTCGAGATATTCAGGAAGAGTGTCTGTTCAAGCATGCGCAGTAAGGTCCCCTCTGATTGGTTGACATAGTCTTTTTCTGCCGAATGAGATAAAACTTAAGTTTACTGTCACAATTTTCCTCTTAAAAATGTCCAGCACCGACTCATTGCACAAACTCTTTGTTTCGATAGTTAATCACTGCTACCAAAGGTTTAGGTTATTTATGTGTTCACACATTTATATGTACCTATCTATGTATCCGGACGTTGCCCAGCCCTAACTGTTCATAGTAGCAACTTGAAATTTTGCACACACACTCCCCTCAATGAGTAGGGAAAATGTTTTGTTTTGTTTTTTTTAAATTCCCCCCTAAATAGATTTTTAGAGGTGGGTTCAATTTTATCTATCTATCTATCTATCTATCTATCTATCTATCTATCTATCTATTCATGGTAGAAACTTGAAATTTTGTATACACACTCCCCTCAATGAGTAGAAAAAAATTTTTTTTTTTGAAAATTCCCATCCAAAATAGGGTTTTAGTGGGGGTTCAGTATACATTATAAGCTTATGCTAAATTAGTCACTAATTTGTGCCCGCTTGTTTTTTGATAATTCAGACATTTATTTTATTACAGCCCAATTTTTTAATTGATTACCCCCAATACAGCATATATGGGTGGCAGTGATTCATAATTTCCCTTGGAATGCTAGTCATCGTTTTTTTTGTCTTGTCATGTCATTGAATAAATATTTTCGCTTTCTTTCCAGACGCCCCATCCCAAGTATTCCACCCAGGATTCCTGACCGTCCGTCCGTACCCCAGCGCCCAACGTGAAGAGGTTACGCAGACTGACCCCATGATGTGTAGTGTCCACACACAGCACCTACTACTAGATAGGAGAGATAGTCATCTTCATCACCGACACCACCACCAACAACAACAACAACGTCATCTTCTTCGTCGTCTTCATCGCCATCATCTGTCTTTTCATTGTCTTCTTTCCCCCCATCCCCCGCCACGATCATCATCATCGGCAGCATCAATGGTGCCAACTTTTATCACTTGATGTGGGTAAGGATGATGATGATGATGATAGTAACCATAGCAACCACTACACTGATGATGACCATAAAAATGTCTCGGGGGAGATGGGGGCAGATGGGATTGAGAGAGAGGAACATAATCTGGACACATGTCATAGAAGCAATTAGAATAATAATAATAATAATAATCATAATAATCATAATGATAATAGTAATAATAATAATATTTCTGTGACAAAAATGTGAATGGCTAAATCCACACGTATCGGTGACACCCATGTCAATAGAGCCCAAATACTGATGGCATGACTATAACCTTGAAATTTCTATCACTTACGTACAAATAGCTAAACGAGCTAAAACACCAGGTATCCTTAACTCCCACAGCTTACACACACACACACACACACACACACACACACACACACACAGAGGATTGCACTTAAACTGCATTGTTGTACATACAGGGTGTTTGTATAATAGTGCAACATTCAAAAGGAAAATAACTATTTTAAAAAAAGGGAGGCAACTATAAGTTTCTTCTAAAGAGTTATTTCCCTTTTGAATGTTGCCTTAATTTATGAACAACCGGTAGATACCAGAATATGTTGGGGTTGGGGAAAAAAGATAGCTTTGATAATTATATTGTTACTAGTGTACCTGTGCTGTTAAAAATGACACATATGCACAGGTACACACTTTAACTGCATTCTTATATATAGATTATTTTTTGTGGGGAGGGGGGGGGGACAGCTTTAATAATTATATTGATACTAGTGTACCTGTGCTGTCAAAAATGATAGCATATATAGATGGATGCATGTTGTGTTTTACATATGTGTATAATAGAAAGAATTATGCAATTTATATTGTCATATAGTAGGTTACATCCCTTTAGTAACAATGTATATTTAATTAATTTATGAGGTTACAGACGAAAAATAAATGTGAATTTCTTGGGGAAAAGCCATTTTTTTATGATCGTAATAGCAATAAAAACATCTATTCGTTTTAGATGTTTGAAAATAATTAAAAATGATATTGGGTTGGTCAAAGATCCGAGATGGTGATGATATTGTTGTATAGAATCAAATAATACTTTTGTAAAAAGGTATATTTGATAAAATTTCAGATTCTCTCTCTCTATAATATGTATTGAAAATGCATATCACGGGGCACGGGCCTCAGAATAATATTGATAGTAATAATAATAATAATAATAATAATAGTAATAATCCTTTTTTTCTTAATAGTATACCTGGAATATCTTTTAAGCAAATGGTGTGTGTATAAGACACTATAGTTCCTTCTAAGCTTCACTTCTGAAGGGGTAATCGTGATATGATCATAATCTTAACTAATGGTAATAATAGTCTAAATGATTGTCTCAGACATTTTTGTAATAACTCATATTTTAGTGATAGTATGTGGAAGAAGAGGAAATTAGCTAATAATAGAAGTTAGAAAAATAACCTATCGACATGAAATTGTGAAAAGTGTACATTGTGGTAATGATAATGTTTGTAATAATAACAGCATTAGTATTGGTAATGAATATTGTAATGATAATAATAAGTGGAGCTGTTTTGATTGTAATGATAATGTTTGGTGATCAGAAAATGGTTTATTTGGAAAATACGAGCTGGGTGCTGAAAATAATGAAAATTAGATAATACTACACACCCTCTCGTTTGATGTTTAAATAATGAAAAAAAAGGCTGAGGTAAAAGTAGTTAGCCTGAAGCGAAATTAATTTTTTTAGATTTTTTAAAAGATTGTATATTCTACTGTCGTGTTGTTGAATAAACCGTGGTGATAAAATATTTTTTAAGAAGACTAGTTTTCTGGTAAAAAGACAGTACTATTTGAAATAAAAATTAAAGACTGAACTAAATTGTTCCGTAAATTTACCCACCGATGGGTTTTGTTTTCCGCCTGTTTCCTCTTCCCACTGTTCGGGGACCACAAACTATTATCAGCAATAATCGTAGTGACTTGAGAGCTATTTTGGGCTGAGAAGCCAGATTTTTACTCTACTCGTTGTAATGGTAGCAAACATGGAAGTTAAGTACACGTATATGTTTGCATAATTTATAATGCTAATAAAATGTGTGTGTATGTGTACGTAGGTAGTCTTAAGGGTGCATTTAGGCACCCGGAGGCATTGCACACATGTAGGAATCCGTCGTGGTGTTGTCCAAGTGGATGTAGAAATCAATGTAAGTAATGTGATGTATAAAATATGCGTTATCTTTAGTGATAACTGCAAACCAGTTGAGTTTCCGGTGGTGTTAAATTAAACGCTTTGGCAATAAATAACAATGATTTTTATTTGTGTTTCCCAATAGAGAAAAAGTGGAAAATAGAGAATAAAAAAAAAGAAGCCTTGATCTGTCAACCAGCAGTTTTTATCTTAAAAAAAAAATGTACCTATACCTACATTTCTGGCTGATTTAAAATGCCTCTGAGGGCAGAAAGAAAAAAATAAATTTAAAAAAAAAAATAAAAAACATTCCTTTCTTTTTCTTTCTCCCCTCATCTTCCAAACAATTTGGTTTAGAAGAAAGTCTTCTCTGTGGACTATTTATATTTTTCAGTGTGTCGCACTGTAGAGTCACGCTGTCGAAGCCACGATCAAGTATTTTAGAAGCATATACTCTGGGGTGTGCTGGGAAACATGGTCACCGTATAAATCACTGTTAATTTTTTTTTTTTTTTTTTTTTCCTTTTTTTCCTTTTCCTTTTTCCTAAATGAATTCTGGCTGGTTTACAGACAAAAAAGATTTGACAAATTTTATGAGCTAGTGAAGAAAACAAATGAAAGAATTAAGAATGGCAATGTGTGTTAAGGGGCAGGGACACAGACCTGGAGGTCCTAATTAAAACATTGTTCGCCTTGATTATTACAGAATTATTATTATTATATCATTATCATTGCTACCACTATTATTATTATTATT
>VCCN01006896.1:4094945-4106301 GCA_006491835.1 Architeuthis dux
TAATAATACTACTAATAATAGACAGAAGAAAATAACTATTAATACTACTACTACTGCTACTACTATTATTACTACTAGTAGTATTAGTAGTAGCAATAATTACCACAATGATGGAGGAGGAGGAAGAGTGCAATATTCATTTTGATGTCATCAAATAATAAAACTTGTTCAAATCAACGGAGTATTCACTTAGAACTAATTATCTTCTCTTGAACTTCTCCCTATTTTATTATTAATGTTGTATCATTTTATATGAGTCTAAATGATTGTCCCTCCAACAAATTCAGTCAACATTAAACAAGAATAATTAATATTTCAACAACATTACGTCTTTTACATTCATTATGGCCGCCATTATAGCGGTGTTAGAATGCTTAATAAAATGGCGCGTCGTTTTTTTAGTTGGGACTAATAGAATTTGTATTTATTTATTAACACTCAATCGCGTACGTAACATTGTTTTTTATTTCATTAAAAAGAATGGGCGCTGTCAGTTACATTTAATTTGTTTGTTTTATTATATTTGTTACCATTAAAACAATATTTTTATACACTTTTTATTCAATCATTACCTTTTAAGAATTCATTTTTGTATCAGGTTGTTACACATGGAATGTGCTTTTTTTTACATAACAGAGAATAATACTAAAAAAAAGAGATTTACTAATGTAATTACATTTTTTGTTGATTCAATGTAAATAGAGATATAATTCATTATTGTTGAAGTTTTTTTGAGCTCTTAACAGAAATGGTGTCTACCCAAGAAGTACGAATTCAGATTAGGACATAATGCTGTTCAAGCTGCTGATAACATTACCAAATCATTTGGAGTGAACACTACTGCTGTGCGAACTGTTGAGAGTTGGTGCAATAGGTTCAAGTCTAGAAATATGGATACCAATACCAATATCATTCTTTATTATTGGAGGTCTTTGAGCTCTTAACAGCAATGGTGTCTACCCGAGAAGTATGAGTTCAAATTAGCACATAATGTTGCTCAAGCTGCTAATGACGTTACCAAATCATTTGGAGTGAACACTACTGATGTGCGAATTGTTGAGAGTTGGTGCAATAGGTTCAAGTCTAGAAATATGGATACCAATAATCAACCTAGAGGGAAGCCCCAAACCAGTTCTTAATGATGAAGGATTATTGACAGCAGTGGCCAACGACCCACGAACAAAGGTTCGAGCACTTTCTGGAGACTTTTGGACTTCAACAACGACCATATCACGCCATCTCAAGGAAATAGGAAAGGTTTAAAAGTTGGAAAAATGAACTGAATGAAATGCTCCATGACAGTTCCAGTTCCAAGACCTCATAGCTGACTGTGTCTAAAACTTAGAGAATTTGAATATGAAGTCTTGCAGCATCCTCCGTATTCATCAGACAGTTCTCTTAGAGATTATCATCTTTAATAAAAGGTTCAATTCGTTCTTTTACTGAATTTGTGACCGCTAAATGCAACGCATCTGATAGAGATGACATATTATCATTAGAGGATCGTTGGGAAAAGGTTACAATGCTTCAAATGGGTAAAGTTTTGATGAAATATAATATTTACCGTTTTTTTGTTGTTTATATCATCCTCCATCTTAATATTAAAAAACAACATTTTATACGTAACAAATTAATATATATGACAGTCAGCTCATATGTATGTATGTATGTATGTATGTATGTATCTATCTATCTATCTATCTATCTATCTATGATTTTGTTTCTATTGAATCTGTCTTTCTTTCTTTGTCAGTGTATTAATATATATGAAAGTCAGTCCATATCTATCTATCTATCTATCTATCTATCTATCTATCTGGTCATATTAATCTATCTATCCTGTTCTGCTAGTTCGTATGCATATGTCTACTCAGATATGCATGCACCAATGTGTGTATCTGCTGTAAACTCAACTAACAATGTATTTCCATCTCCTCATCCACCCACCTTAAAATGCCCCCCACCCAACTTTCTCTTTACCATAACGCCTTTTCCCGCCAAATTCATTACCGACCGCAGACACTTATATCATAGAGAGAGGGGGAGTAGGGGTAGAAGGAGAGGGGAGATATGGAGAGAAGGGGCAGAAGGAGAAGGGAGAGTGACAGAGGGGAGAGGAGAAAGGAAAAGGAGAGAGTGAAAGAAAGGAAGAAAGAAATAGAGCGAGATAAAGCGCGTGAGAGAGACGGGGCAGAAGGAGGGGGAGAGATGGAGAGAAGGGGCAGAAGGGGAGGGGAGAGTGTGAGAGGGGAGAGGAGTCAAGAAAAGGAGAGAGTGAAAGAAAAAAAGAAAGAAAGAAAGAAATAGAGCGGGAGAAAGTGAGGGAGAGATGGGGAAGAAGGAGAGGGGAGAGAAGGGACAGAAGGGACAGAAGGAGAGGGGAGAGTGAGAGAAGGGAGAGGAGGAAAGAAAAGGAGAGTGTGAAAGAAAGAAAGAAAGAGAGAGGGAGAAAGCGAAAGAGAGAGAAGGGGAGAGGGCAATAAAGAGTAGGAGAGGGAGCGAGGGGGAGAGGGCAAGGGGATGACGAGAGTGCATGACGGGAAGGGGTGTTATCATAAGTGTCACAAATTGAAATTTAAAAAGAAATTGACGGATGAAATTATTCTATTTTTTATCAATTAAAAAATCCTCGTCGTCGCGTCCCTCACGCAGAAATAAGCATTCATTTTTAATAACGATACAAATTCCATTTTTGTGTCTTTTATTTATTTCTGCACATTTTGCTTTTTTCTCTGTCGTAAAAATAATTGTAATTATTTCCTCGCCTTGTTTTTGCTCTAGTTTTTTATTCATTTAAAAAGTTGGCTTTTTTGTTTAAAAAGTTGGCTTTTTTTGTTTAAAAAGTTGGCTTTTTTTGTTTAAAGAGTTGGCTTTTTTTGTAGTACTGTCAATTCTTTTCAGACGTTATTTTTCCTTTCAACAAAATAATACGAAATTTACATAAGCACAATTAAGGCGATGTCTGTGTACGCTGCGGCGGGGCCAGGTCTAAACAATCTTCCGCGCTAAATCAACCCCGAAAAAGCGTAAAAAAACGCCAACATGAACTAAAAACACAGTTAGCCATTTATTTAAAATTGGCTAAAAATGGCTACAAATAGCCGTGTTTGTGGCATATACACACACACATACATGCCGCATGTATACAGACACATACTTGCAAAATACACTCACACGTATTTCGCACTTTCGATAAGTCCTTTGCAACATATGTATCTAAGTTTTGACAAAATGCAACCTTCTGGTGAGGTATCACGATTTAAAAAAAATGTTTGTATTTATTTGTCTTCCTGCATCACTCTACCCCGGATGAATATTTGCCAATAGACTATACTGTTGAATTGTTGTGTGACTGCTCTACGACTACTACTAGCACTGCTGGCATCATCCTCCTACCACCTTACTATCACAGAGTCACAAGTCTATAAAAATGTAATACTAAAATAACATGTATTATGTTTTAGGAATTGTGTATTTGTATATTGTGTGCCATATGTGGAATACGAGATAGTACGAGATCACCTACGAGAGTTTGCGAGTCAACGAGTAAATCATAATATTTCACTACAGTTAAAGAAATCTGTGTGTGCGCAGCGCGATTAATTGACAACTGGCCATTGTACGAAGTTAATATTCGCCAGATATATTCAACACACAAGGCAGTGCAGTGTCGAGTTAAAAGTCTTTTTGATCAGTGATTCCCGAGAAATCTAATCAAAATAAATAAGAAAATTAAAGATTTCTTCATAGTTTCGATAAATTATCTCCCTTGACTTCCGCTCTTTAGAATTATCTTTTAGATATAACATATCTAAATTGGCTACACTGAAAAGAAGTAACCGAAATACTTCGAAACCGTAGTTTCGTACGACGGACGGAAAATTATTTTACGTGACAATGGAAGGCTGCTCCACACACAATAAAGTTCGACCCCTTCCAAACATGCACCTTTGGTTTTTTGCCTTAAATATTTGTTGATTTGACATGGAATGACCCAATACGTTGCTATATCTTTCAGTACCCACTGTTTTAAGTATATCTGAGGTAATTTATACAAGTTTTTTAGTCAGACACCAAAAGTGAAATGTTTTCTGGTTCTTAGCTATATGAATGAATGAAACACCCGGCCCACTTGTTTGACTTTTCCAAGAACCCAGATCCCCAAGTTTTTTCCCTTATCCTATCCAACCAAATTTCTTCCTGGCAAAGATACCCCGCCTTTGTACCATTTTAACCGTAAACAATTTGTTGACCTTCCCGATCCCAATTAGTGAGCGACCCTCTTGTTTCTGGCCAGAAAACAGCGGGCGTTCTCCCATTAATAAGGTACTCCCTACCCATACTAACACGCCCCTCACGTTTTGTTTAGTCGATTTCTTTTTGGGGAATGTTTGACTCCTTCCCTATCATCAAAAACATCAAATTGTATATATGTATTTCATGGGGTTTTAAATAGCTTAAGTCCACAGAGTAATTGTGATATTATGGTGACTGTAAAGGTTTGGTAGGTGAAGAGCAAAATCTTATGGTGAAAGGTTAAGGATGCATGGGTCCCGAGTGTTAAGAACAAAACTAGTTAAAAATGAAGACCAACCCCTCCCCATACTTCCCCCAAAATGGCATTGTAACAAATTGTTACGAATAAATAAAACCAAAAAGTGAACAAATTAAGGACTGACCCGAGGTGGCGCTGGACGGAGGACAAAGTGCTCAAAATCAGGTCTAAACCGAGAATCGAACTCACCACAATAGAGAATCGGTCTTCGAAACGAGATTGCTAACCATCGCACAAAGTCAGCTCAAATGAAGGTGCATGGAAATCAATTTAGCCTCTAGGCTATTGATACACAGTTCAGTGAATCAGAGATCAGTACTTACATATTTAATGAATACAGTGAATGAAAGCTTTTGACGTATTTGTTTATTAAATCCTACCCGGGATATCATGGCTTACACGAACTGCTAGTCCCCACATATAACATTGGTCAATACAATGTTTGCTGACTTGTTTTTGACTAATTTGGGGGCACTCAACTCAAATATCGCATTGTCTTTTGCATATCACGTCAAGTTTTTGCTCTACAGCACATCCCCATTTCTGATTAATCGCCATAAAAAAAGGTCCTGATTACAATGATTTCCACAATCACCCCAGTCCTATTATTATCATTTTATTTAGAATACCGTTCCAACAAACAATACCATGAAATTGAAATAGAAAAAGTGAAGATATATCAGATATACTAAAATAAATGCACGCATATGTGCGTATATGCATGAATTTGTTCTACGAGAGGTGGGTATGCTGTAGAACAAAATCTTGACGTGTTAAACAAAAACTGATTTCACTTTTTAAAAATTAGTTAAAAACAAGTGTCAGATTTTAACAGAAAAAAAGTGAAAGATTGTTGGTCAGTGTACTAATTCGCAAGGTGTGTTTGGACTCTGCCATCTTAAGGGACGCAACTGACGTAGTAAAATAGAATTTTATTTAATTCAGTTAATAAAAATGCTGAATTTAAAGAACAATAAAAAAAGTAATAATAAAAACAAAAAAATCATAAAAATCCGTTTGTGGTCAACAGAACGCTATTCTACAAGCCCACTGTAATGCAACTCTTCATTATCTGCGTATACAAAATGCCATGTATATGCATATATCACATATTTGGCGTCATTTTTACGGCACGCGTAGCCTAGTTATTAATAAACATGAATGAGAAAGTTTGGTTTTCAGAAATTCAATGGCTAAGAGGTTAGACTCTAAACAGAGTGCAGAGGAGAGCCACTAAGACCATTCCGAGGCTGGGCTGCTAGAGGTCTATAGAATCCGGATCAACATACATAGAGTGGATACTGACGTTCATTGCTCAAAATGCCCTGATAAGAAAATGTTGACTTCATCTATCTGCAGTAAAATCAGAGGACACAGGCATAAACTACAAATTCAGACCTCTAAGCAAGAGTAGCAAACGCATGGAACAGCCTAAGTGAAAAGACAATCACATCCGAGAATATCAATATTTAAAAAAGAAATCTTCATTTTGATATCGGTCATACCAAATTTAACCACAAATTTTCTTATTAGTTTAATCCTACCCCAACTAAACTGAAGCTGGCTTAATGACGCAATTAACTGCTGTCAAAAAGCCTATTTTAAGTACATTCAAGTACATAAACCGGTTCTCGCGCAGGAAACACAAAAAAAAGTTTTTATATAAAAGTAAATAGGGATGAAACAAACAAAAACAAAACTACCTATAACTTTCCTTCTCTTTTGCAGTTAAAATAAACACACATTCTGCGGTGACACTTTTGGGGAGACACATTCTCTTCTCGTGTCCCCCTCTTAGTCATGTCTAGCAATTCTCTCTCTATCAGGCTTAGATCTCTGGAAACGATTTTTTTTAAATCAAATAAAACAAAAAAAGCAGAACCCCCCCCAAAAAAAAAACAAAAAAAAAACTGAATGAAACCGAGGCTAAAAAATGTAAAATAAATAAATCTATAAATAAAATGAAAGTGAAAGTGAAAGTAGAAACCGAAATGAACGACAATTCGGTTATGGTTTCTGAAATTTGTCGACTCGCGAAGAAACGGTGCGCAAAATTAGCACATCATATCACGCGCATGCGCGGGTGTCGGCCATTTAAATGACTAATTAGTCACGATAATGAATTCAGCATTTTTAATTAGATTTCAAAGGTGGTAAAACTATGGCCGACGCCCAGGCGTGAAAGAGGGGCTGATTGGTCAGATTACACCTGTGACGTCATTGTTGCTTAAACGTACGCGCCGAAACACGTATGAATATAATATGAGGAACAGAATATACACATGGTACCAGGATTGGTTTAGACTAGTTTTTCCATGAAGATAACATGAACTATATCGAAAGAAAAAAAACGGATTGAGACCCCCTATACCGTCATCAGTCTCGTAGATTTGATTACATCCCCGGCTAATTAATTATTACAAGAACTAAGGATGTACAGATGAAGCCGCTTATTATAATCAGGGATAATGTTATCAGTCGGTTATTGTTATCAAAATCTGTCGGTCCCAAACTATTTATTTAAGCGGCCATCAGCTGGTTCTTATCTAAAAGACCGTGTCCCAAAGTGATCACAATAAGCGGCTTTGGCTATATATCCTTCGCTTAATGTTATCAGCTGGTTATTTCTTATCTAAAAGACCCTGTCCCAAAGTGTTCATAATAAGCGACTTTTTCTATATACCCTTCGCTTAATGTTATCAGCTGGTTATTTCTTATCTAAAAGACCCTGTCCCAAAGTGTTCATAATAAGCGGCTTTTTCTATATATCCTTCGCTTAATGTTATCAGCAGGTTATATCTTATCTAAAAGACCCTGTCGTAAAATGTTCATAATAAGCGGCTTTTTCTATATACCCTTCGCTTAATGCGATCAGCTGGTTATTTCTTATCTAAAAGACCCCGTCCCAAAGTGATCACAATGAGCGGTTTCCTCTGTAAATGATACATTAGGTTGTTCAGAAAGTAAGGTTTTGTGGTTTTGGAGACAAAATGAAATCCTGTTACAATGTAGCAAAAGTTTAATTTTCAAATAGTACTTCGGACGATTGAACTCCTTCTTGTTGTTTGTGTTGTTAACACGATGTTTCGGTCGATCCATTCTTCGGCCTTTCTCAGGTGTAATATCCGAATGTGATTGGGTAAAGAGAAGTTTTTAATTTCAAAGGAAGTAACCCTTATAACGTAGGATTCAGGTGTTTCTTTATCTTTGTCTTGTCGGGTTTGGGTTTATTGAGTAGCGGAAGCCACATCGGGTTGAACTCCGCACTTGTCTTGATCACTTTATGTTGATATGAGCTGTGTCTCTGATTTTTCTCTGTTTCCAACAGCAATCTCTGTCAATAATCTGGGCTTCCTCCCAAGAAGGAGTTCAATCGTCCGAATAACTATTTGAATGTTAATGACCCTTCTCAAAAGTATAGAAAAAAGTTTAATTTATTTGTCAAAAACATAATCTTCATTATTACCAGTGACAAAACTCACTATGAAACTAATGTATCTCCGGAGTGTTGACGTATCTACGAAGGTGGATCAATAGTCCGGAGTCAGATAAGAAATTCCGTTTCTCTTTTCAGATGTCCTCTGCGTAACCACGTCCCTGACTGTCCATCTGTGATAATAAACTGCTACCGAAATAGCCATGTCCGGTCTAAGGTGGATCAATAGTCCGTAGGCAGATAAGCGATTCCGTTTCTCTTTTCAGATGTCCTCGGCGTAACCACGTCCCCGACTGTCCATCTGAGATTATTATTATTTCTATTATTAAAATAGTGATTGCAGCAATTAAAAAATAAACACACGAATTATAATTTTATAAGGCTTATCGCTTTTTAAAATATTTTCTTTCATTTAAAAGATTCCTTTCTTTTTCCTTCTCACGTATATCTCGAAGCATTTTCCTATCTGGACACATTTCAAGCCACAAGATATCAAGTTCTTCGTTGTGTTCCTCTTTTTTGGGTCTTCATTTCGATCGCTTCACATCCGCCCTTATTTATGGTATGGAGCTCACTGCTCGTCAGAGAAGCCAGAAATATGTTAGGGGCCTTGCTCACTACAATTCAAGTTGCGATTAAGGTAGAACAAAGGATTGAGCCACAGGGCTCCCTTTTTTTCTTTTCTTCAGAATGGTGCCATGTCCGGTCGTTCTGGTAAATAAAAGAATGAATGACAATGGCGAACATAAAATCCGATTCATTGGCCAATGGCCGTCAGTTAGTGCAGTTAACCTCTTCATAGAACAACAACTTTTTCTCTTCAAGAAATTCTTGCTTCTCGATTCCTTGTCTCACACGTCTAGAATTGTGGCATACGCCATTGTCACATTAGAATTATTTACTTGTGTGTCGATTGTGAAATGTATGGGTTTATTTATAAGAGCGTAATACATGTGTCTATGTTCTCTTTCTTGCCTTCCTTCTCACTTGCTTTCTATTCTTGCTTACCTAGTCTTTCTTTCTTTCTTTCTTTCTTTCTTTCATTCTTTCTTTCTTTCTTTTTCTGGTCTTATTGTTTCTTTTTTCTTCAATTTTTCTTACATAGGTCACTTTTCTTTCTTTCTCTCGTTGTTTGTTTGTTTGTTTGTTTGTTTCTTTCTACTTATGATCTCTTTCTTCCTTTCATTTTCTTTTGTCTACTTTTGATCGTTTTCTTTCTTTCTTCCTTTTTTCTGATATTTTTCCTTCACTTTTCTTTCATACCAAGTCCTCTTTCTTTCTTTCTTTCTTTCTTTCTTTTTTCTGGTCTTATTGTTTCTTTTTTCTTCACTTTTTCTTACATAGGCCCCTTTCTTTCGTTCTCTCGTTGTTTCTTCTTTTCTTTCTTTCTTTCTTTCTTTCTTTCTTTCTTTCTACTTTTGATCGCTTTCTTTCTTTCTTCTTTTTTTCTGATATTTTTCCTTCACTTTTCTTTCATACCTCTTTCTTTCTTTCTTTCTTTCTTTTTTTCTGGGCTTATTGTTTCTTTTTCTTCACTTTTTCTTACATAGGCCTCTTTCTTTCTCTCGTTGTTTCGTTCTTTCTTTCTTTCTTTCTTTCTGGTCTTATTGTTTCTTTTTTCTTCATTTACATAGCCCCCACCCCCTTCTTGCTTTCTCTCGTTGTTTCGTTCTTTCTTTCTTTCTTTCTTTCTTTCTACTTATGATCACTTTCTTTCATTCTTTCTTTCTTTCTTTTTTGATCCTTTTTTCTGGTCTTATTGTTCCCCTTTTCTTTAAATATTCTTACATAGGCCGCTTTCTTTCTTTCTCTCGTTGTTTCTTTATTTCTACTTCTGATCTCTTCCCTTATTTTCTTTTTTTCTACTTTTGATCGCTTTCTTTCTTTCTTCCCTTTTCTGATCTTTTTTCTTTACTTTTCTTTCTTACCAAGTTCTCTTCCTTTCTTTCTTTCTTTCTTTCTTTCTTTCTTCTCTTCGCTTTTGATCCCTTTCTTCTTTTCTTTTTACTTTTTCCCTACCTTTGATAGCTTTCTTTTTTCATTTGTTCGTTCTTTCTTTCTTTCTTTCTTTCTTTCTTTCTTTCTTGTTCAGTTTGTTTTCTTTTTATTCTGAATCTCAACGGTGAACATTTTAATAATCCCCCGCAAGATTGAAAACAGTTAAATAATTGATGAATGACACAAAACTGTAAATCATTTCACACGAAGAACCAATTGAATTCCTCGAAAAAAAAAACAAAAAAAAAACACAACACACACACACACTCGCCAACACGCACAATAACACATATATTCACAAAATAAATAATTTATTATCACATAAAACAAATAGTTGCATTAGTGCATAGAAAAGTACATTAGTAGAGACGATAATAAAGACAGATACTTCTGATTTGTTAGTTTAGTCAATTTTATAAGTACAAAAAAGTACTGACCACTAAAAGCATAAAAAAGCTGATGCAGTACTAATTCAACTAAATCCAACTATAAGAATTTAGCTTTCCCCATAACTCATAGACTGACAGCTTGTTTCAGGGTCAAACTGGCTACCCTTTTATCCACTGAACAGACTTCTGACACAGACATTTCTATTCAGTAGGCTCTGTAGAATTATATACATATAGCTACACACACACACACACACACACACACACACACACACACACACACACACACACATTTATATATAGTTAGCTAGATGACTAAAACTTCTAGGAATTCATACATACACGCACAAATATACACTGACTGGTGCATTCAACTTACCAGCACCTTATTTGAAAAGGTACACAAAAGTCTATACGCACACTCCTTCGCGCCCGCACAAGCACACACGTATATATATGAATATATGTACAGACGCAGTATTTGTTTATATTTCTATTATCGTCACGTGTAAAGACACCGGATGTCTACTGCAGACTTCCGCGCAACATCCGGACGGTAAACTTCCGGTTTAGAATCTTGAGAGTGTTGAAGAGAGAGATGAATGGGGTGGGGTAGGAGGCGAGTAAGTATAATAGAGAGAGAGTGAAGAACGGAGAAAGGTGAAACAGATCAGGAGAATGAAAGAGAGAAATAGAGAGAGAGAGAGAGAGAGAGAGAGAGAGAGAGAGAGAAAAAAGAGAAATGAAATGAATGAAGAAGAATGCAAGAAGAAAAAAGAGCGAGAGAGAAAAAAATCAAGAAACAGGATGAGTGAGATAATGAAAAAACAGAGAAAGAAGAAGTGAAAGTGAAAGTGAAAGTGAAAGTGAAACAGAAATACAGAGAGAAAGATAGAAACCTGAAAAACAGAGAAAGGTAGCGAAGAGACTGAAAAAGCCAAACACAGAGAGAGAGAGAGAGAGAGAGAGAGAGAGAGA
>VCCN01006896.1:4126697-4137333 GCA_006491835.1 Architeuthis dux
ATCAATTTGTCATAAACATTGTAAATTGAACCGCCACTAAAAACATATGTTGGAGGGGAATTTTCAAAAAATAAAAAAAAAACATTTTCTTTACTCGTGTGTGTGTGTATGTGTGCATAATTTCAAGTTTCTATTATGAACAGTTAGGGCTGTGCGAAGTCCGGATACATAGATAGATGCATAGATACGTATATATACATATAAATGTCAGAACACATGAATAACCTAAACCCAGCAACAGTATTTGGACCAGCGATGTGGATAGCGGTGCTCAATAAAAGCAAAAGAAAAGAAAAAGAAAAGAACAAGAAGGAAGGAATAAGGAAATAAGAAGAGAAGGAAGGAAAACCAGAAAGTAGAAAAAGGAGAAACGATGAAGAAAAGGAATAAGGTAATAAGGAAAGAGAGAAGAAAAAAACCAAAAATTAGGAAAAAGAGCAAGGGAAGAATAAGGAAATAAGGGAAGAAGGGGAGAAGGGAAGAAGGAAGGAAAACCAGAAAGTAGAAAAGGGTGATAAAAAGAAGAAAAGGAATAAGGTAAAAGGGAAGAAGCGAAGAAGGAAGGAAAACCAGAAAGTAGAAAAGGGTGATAAAAAGAAGAAAAAGAATAAGGTAAAAGGGAAGAAGCGAAGAAGGAAGGAAAACCAGAAAGTAGAAAAAGAGAAAAGAAAAGAAAGAAAAAAGAAAAGGAGGAAGGAATGAAAGAAGAAAGTGATAAAGAAATCAAGCTAAAGAGGAAACCAGGAAGAAAAGAAGGAAGAATGTTAATAGGGACGAATGAAAGCAGAAAGGGGAACAAAACAGGGCGACGCGATGAAATCATAAATAATTTTATTTTCTCTCTGGAGATTTCCACAAGATGGTGCCACATGTTAAAAGCCACGAATATATCAGGTCAACCATCCCCCCCCTTCGTCCCTTTTCCCTAAAATATAAATTAAGATATTTAGTAAAAAAAAAAAAATGATGCGATTGATGACACGATGCGATATAATCTTAAATATACGACTCTATAAAAAATAAATCCATTTGCTATGAACAGAAGAGATAGATTCATGCCCTTCCCAAGGGAATTAGTGCAAAGCGAACGCAAACTCTCTCAGCCGGAGTTGAACTCGGTTCGCTGATTCCATTTCACGCGTTGTTAACTGTTAGGCCACCCGCACCTCCGTGGGTAAATAGCAGGGCAGATGGATCTCTTCAGCCTTGGTTGGCAACCAGTCTAGGAAAAGGACAATTCTGAATTCAAACCGGGAAAGTCAATATCCCTCGTCGTAAAAGGCAGGCAACAGACAGAATAGGGAACGTGTTCCCGAAATGTACGATTAACGGGACTCTGATGAAGCTTCGACAGGCCTAGCAAGCCGGAAATGGATTATAATGAATTGCTCAAGTAAAATAAACGAGAAAAATAACGGACGAAAGAAATAACGCGACTGTGGTTTCTACCTCATCCACGACACCTCAAGTCAGGGCCGGATTAAAGCCACTTGAGGCCCAAAGCAGAGCCCAAAATGGTGTCCCCACTGGCCTTCCCATTGCTGAACCGACAAGATTTTCAAAAATGAAAAATTCATGAAGATATGAAGATATGAATCATCACATCAAAATACCTAAGAAAAATAGATTCCCCTACAAAAATACACTACTTCACTAAACTGAATGTTTATCTATTCAAAATGACCAGTTTCATTTAATATTGAATGTTTGAATTAACTCTATATACAAGACAATTTAAAATTGAATATTTCACGTTAAACAAATTTTAATAATTCAAATATTTCTTCGGACGATTGAACTCTTTCTTGTTGTTTGTGTTGTTAACACGACGTTTCGGCCGATCTATTCTTCCAGGTGTAATATCCGAATGTGATGGGGTAAACAGAAGTTTTTAATTTCAAAGGAGGTAGACTTCTGTTTACCCCATCACAATCAGATATTACACCTGAGGAAGGCCGAAGAATGGATGGGCCGAAACGTCGTGTTAACAACACAAACAACAAGGAGTTCAATCGTCCAAAGAACTACTTGTATGTTAATGATCCTTTTCAAAACTATAGAAAATAACTTTTAATAATTTAACACGGGAAACTGCAAGAAACCTGTGGTGTCCCCCTTCTCTTTTGATTCCCTAAGCACGTGCTTATTTTGCTTAATTGTTAATCCAGGGCTGCCTCGAGTACAAGTCGAAGATACAGAAAAGAATCTATGAACGGAAAAAATGAGGTAGTTCTCCCAACCTTTTTCTGAAAGAGGACATCCGAAGGAACACCCCATGATCCTATGAGTAGGGTACTAAAGTGTTCCTTCGGATGTCCTCTTTCAGAAAAAGATGTTCCCAAGAAAAAAGTTGGGAAGAACTACCTCATTGTTTCTGTTTCATACTGGCCCCCGGACGTTCCCAAGAAGAAAGTTGGGAAGAACTAGCTCATTTTTTCTGTTCATACTGGCCCCCGGACTATAATCTTCGCCTGGCACAAGGCCACAAATGCTAAGTTTGTTTTGATTTTTGGTTTCAGGTTACGACTAGGCTGACTATGGCTGTAGATAATTTAATTTTTTTTGTACACAGTACCCCCTGCTTCTCGAAAGTTCGCACTACGCTACTTTTTCGTTTTTACGAAAAAAGGCGAAAAGCGAAAAACGCGTTCAGCGTTTGTTTTGCAGCGAGCCATCATAGAGGCAGCTCGCACCCTCTTCGTATCTATTCTACAACCCAGTCTCCTGTATATCCTACTACCCCAACCTCCGATGTGTAGCTTATGAACAACCTAAACATAACCCTAATCCCGTGGCCTTAAAAAAGTCAAACTTTGAAAATGTGTCATTAGAATATGAGACCAGATAAACAATTTCCGTAAGTGAGGATACAAATAATATAACTGTCACCAATTACCTGAATTTTTATTTAACCACGAGGCTTTGTCAATAGTTCCCTCTAAGCTATGCACACACGTTTGCAACCAGCGCACAAAGGAAATTAATGTGCGCACAAAAAATTAGTTACCTAAAATGGTAGTAATTAATAATAATACTTATAATTATAAGTAGAATAATATATTATAGTTATGCTTATTGGAAATAGTCTCTTAGCTAACTATTTCTGTTAAATAGTCTGTTTTTCAAATAACATATTTGTATATCACTAATTTCTCGAAGCAAGCATTCAGTGCGCACATACAATATCGCCCATAAATAGACCACTATCACTTTTTAATAGAAATTGTCTTCTAAAACAAACGTAGCAGGATTGTATTATTTCTAGTGGAACATTACACAATCAAAACGGATATTATCAGGTATTATTTCCGATTAAATTCTACAGCATTGAAACTCTGTTGCCAAAAATATGAATATGTTGCCGTCCAAAGATAAGTACACCACTACGAAAAGATATTTTTGGCAACAGAGTTGACAGAAAAATATCTCTCAATCGAAATTCTTGGATCCACCCCCAAATGTAATCACTTCTTCTTTGCCCCATGGCCCACCTTTCCACAGAATTTCATTGGAATTCCTAAATAACTTTTGGAGATATTGTGTGGGTAGACAGACGGATGACGAAATACTGAAGAACGGGAGGAAAACATATGTAATACATATCCAGTATCGCCCATACATAAGTGATCCTCTACCACCTTTTAATACAAAGTTAATTGTCTTCTAAACCAAACATAGCAGGATTTTATTATTTCTAGTGCAACATTACACAATCAAAACGGATATTATCAGGTATTATGACCAAACTCAACAGCATTGAAATTCTGTTGCCAAAACTATTTTTCGTAGTGTTGTACTCATCTTTGGACGGCAACATATTAATATTTTTGGTAACAGAGTTTCAATGCTGTAGAGTTTGGTCATAAATAATACCTGATAATATCTGTTCTTATTGTGTAATGTTCGACTAGAAATAATAAAATCCTGCTATGTTTGTTTGTAGTACCTATTTATGGACAATACTGTAAATTACAAGCCATTTTGTACAGGAATCTCAACTTTCCGCATCAAAGTTATGGTTGATCCTTAAGAATAAACAACCGCTTAATATTTTTTCGTAGTGGTGTACTCATCTTTGAACGGCAACATATTCATATTTTTGGCAACAGAGTTTCAATGCTGTAGAGTTTGGTCATAAACAATACCTGATACTATCTGAAATAATAATAAAATCCTGCTATGTTTGGTTTAGAAGACACACTCACACTAGAGGGAACATCAGTTGTCCTATTTTGCATTTTAACTGAGGGGGCTTTCTCCAATGTGTTTTTGTCCGAGGTGTATTGTCGTACGTGGGTTTTCGGAGGATGTCTGGACACCCTACACTTGCTGTCTTGTGCCTGACTAAGCTAAGCTTAATAAGTACCTATGCATCTCACGGTGGAATATTGGTTAGCAAGTTACTCTTTAAACCATTACGAATGTAGTGAGTTCGATCCTTATTGGGTGCTCCTCACTCGTGGACCTAAAGCAGTGGTCAATAAGCTTGTCTCGACGACCATTATTACTGTAGTGAGTTCAATCCTCACTTAGTGCCCTACTCTTGTGGTCTTGTGCCTGACTACGCTAAGCCTAGCAAATACCTATGCACATCACTTTGGTTGGCATGGTTGGAAAGATACACTTGCAAACCATTACTATTGTAGTGAGTTCGATCCTTATTGGGAAACGCTCACATATGGCCTTGTGCCAGACTAAGCTAAGCTTAGTGAATATCTATTCAACTTCGGTTCCTTATAGGATTTTGGGTCAATGTTTCAAAGATTTCAGTAGGGATTTCCCTATTTTAGGGATTAGCCCCAGATTGGATTAATAATTAATTAATTATTTTTTCAAGAATTAAAAGCCACTTCATTTGTATCTAATTTGAAAAATTCTATCGGGATTTTTATCTAATTTTTGAATCATCGCTCGGATATTTTTTCATCTTGATACGCTCGAACAATGATAAGATTTTTGAGAAGAAAAAAATTAAGCCTATAATGTTAAAAAGAAAATAGAAAAAATAATATTAAAAATCAAGATGGCATCTTTTTGCAGCCCTAATTTTCCCGCCTAAACAATCACTGTTTACTGTGACGTCATGCTTTGGCGCGAAATCCTATCAGGCGATCATTTTGGTTTGAGCGTTTGCTAACTTCGCCGTAAGGCGATTTGACACGGATGGGTGCAGGGAAGCTCTGTTGAAAAATTAGGGAACTCGGTTTGCTAATCCGCGGGGCCCCTAAATCCAGCGTTCAGTTTCGAGTCTGAGATCTTTTCTGTGTGGAGATACTCGAGTGAACCCCTGAAGAGAGGATATCAAATAAAGTTGAAAGAATAATTATCATTAATTTTTTACTAGTTTTTCGTTCATCATATTTTTGTTGCTTGTTTGCAATGCACAACATACAGATTGAGTGCTGAAATTCGGTAAAACAAATTTGAAGTAAAAACTGCAAAATAAGCTGCTTAATTATTAAATTGAAAAATTGTCATTAAAATATCAAAGAAGCCTAACAAGGAAAGTAACCGAATACTTCGAAGCCTCACTTCCATACAACGGACGGAAAGTAACGGTCCCATTTACCATACAGTTACATTGTAAATAGAACCCCCCTCGTAAAACCTTTTTCTAAAAACTATCAACTTCTAGGAAGATTGTTAGGGTCTAACGGATTAAAAGGACAACACATTACTGGCGAAAAAAACATGTTTCTTCAGTTTTTAAGCGGGTCTGGCTGACTGGCTGACTGGCTATGTATGTATATATGTATGTGTCGCGCGTACAGGTCACACCAATGGAGCTAGAGGGCTGAAAATTTAAACATTTACTCATTATTATGTCTAGAAAAACCTTTTTGTTTTCCATCCCCTCCCGCCAAAAAATGTAAGCTTATGCTAAATTGGTCACTTAGTTTGTGTCCGGTAGCATTCATGGTTGTTTTTTGTTTTTTTAAATCAGATTGTTTTAGTGATCACTACACAACAAAATGCGAGAGAAGTAACTTATTCATTGATCACCCTTTTTCCCAAAATTTTAATTGACCACCTCCAACCGGGCATGCTGCCAAAAGACTTGGTCATGTAACGGTTTCTATTGAGTGACTAACCAGACCTATCTATCTATCTATCTATCTATCTATCTATCTATCTATCTATCTATCTAAGCGAGCAAGTTTTCCTATAGAATCGCCTTTTCTATGATAACATCTGTAAATGTCAGTGTTTGTCCTGTTATTTCTCGAACTTTGGCAGACACCGTGCAAGACTCAGAGACCAAAGCACCTTGACTCTTCTCTGCGGAACGAGTCTCGTTATTACCTTATCTTTCTTAAAGACTTTTATTTCATCTTCTTTTTTGTCTCGATATTGAGATCAACTCTATTTATTCTAACTTGTTTTGTTTTTATTCATTTGTTAATTTGCGATTTCAACGTTTCTTCCTCCTTTCTGCTGTTAATTTAGCTTTCATTTGATAGCCTTTAATTTTTGTTACTTTGTCAACTTTCACTTTCCCTTTCACTTTCACTTTCACTTTGATTGCTTGATTTTTCTTTCTCGTCATTTCATTTTTATATATTTCTTTGTTTTTTTGTTTCTTTCTTTTTAAGGACTTTTCTTTCCTCTGTGGTTCGGCTATTCCCTTCTTTTGTCCTTGTGATTTTAAGCTGTTCTTTTTGCTCTAATCACTTGATTCTTCCTTTTTTAAAGATTCTTTCCTTTCATGTTTCTTTCTTTCTTTCATTCTTTCTTCCAATGGAAATTATTCAGGCGATAAATGACTAGCAATAGAAAATGTTGATAAAAAGGAAAGAAAAAAATGGGAATATTTATATGAGAAGGCGAGAAACAAAAAATAAGAATAGAAAGAATAAAACAGATCGAGAGAGAAAGTGGAAAGAAAAGGAAGACAACAATAATAAAGAGACATTGTATATGAAACGAAGAACGAGAGAGAGAGAGATAGAGAGAGAGGGGGATAAAGAAAGAGAAAGAGATAGTGAGAAGATGAGAGACGAGAGAAAATGCTTGTAAAGATATTGATCAAGAATTAGAGATTGAATTTTTAAGAAAAATAAAAGGGAGTTGGGGATCGTAAAGTGAGAAAAACGAGGGAGACACACGAAGAAAGAGAGAGAGAGAAAGAAAGAGAGAGAAAGAAAAGGAGAGGAGAAACAGAAAGAAAGAGAGAAAGAGACATTTAGAACAAGAGATCACAGAAAGAACCAAAGTTGGAGAAGGCGCATCAGAGTCACGTCAAGAAAGAATCGGAAAGAGAGTTATATGTTTGGAATGCAGGATTAAAATTAAAGAAGAAATAACAAAATTTAGAATGAAGAGAGTAAAAATGACAGAAGAGAATTTTAATGGCTGGGCTGGGAAGGTAGTAGAATTTGCGGCATTGAAAGTGATATACAATTAAGATTTTCCCTTGATTGCCATCAACCAAAGAAAAACAACAAAGAACACACACGTACACACTCGCATAAACTTAAGCTATTCCTCTAATTTTGGCGTCGATCCTCTCTTCTCGCTCGTGGCAAATCGTCTTAGTTCAGTTTACGGATGTTGAGAACGAAATGATAATCTGATGAGATCTCGCACTTAGCGCTGACGTCACTATCGCGAGAAGACGTTTTTCCATCGCCGGTCGCCAGTGGACTGTGAAAGTGAAACTAATCACTAAAATAAAAAAAAAATAAAAACCAAAAACAGCTCAAAAGTTAAACAAGAACAAAGAAAAGTGTACGGAAATACGTGAAAGAAAGAATATTAGAAAAGGATCTAATAATAAAAAGAATGAAAAAGACAATCATTGTCAAACACATGAAAGCGAAAGTGAAAGTGAAAGTTGACGTGGAGACATCCGAACACGTGTTTTATTTAAAGTTGCCTTTAACGTTTTGAGAGCGGTGCAGAACGACTGATTTCTTTCTAACCTGATTTCTCATTCCACGTGCGCCATAAAACCACTCTCTATTTCGTTCTCACTTTCTGCCTCTTTCGCAAACTTGTTGTCTGTTTTATTCTTTCTCATTTCCTTTTTAGCCCTCAACTCACAGATTTTCACTCCAGCAAATGCATATCCCACGAGCTTGCATATTTTGATCCTGCGCCGAAATTAGCTTTTTGTCACGTAGCCCGAAAGATGTGAAACATAGATCAATTGCCAAGGTTGGCGACACGCTGATACCAGGTGCAAAGCTTCATGCATGTGCCATTTATTTTAATCCTATCTATTTATACAAACCACGATCTCAAAGGTGTGATTTATTAAACAAATACAGGTTTTCCCCCGGTATTTGAAAATAGAGCATTCCTATAAAAACCTTTCGTAAGCCGAAATGGCATAAAGCCAAAAGACAATTACCATTAACTTTCAAATAGTTTAGTCAGAATTCATTAGAAAACTCAAATGGCAATGGGCTGGCCATGTTGCAAGAATGTCAGACAACCGCTGGACATCACGACTCACAACGTGGATCCTTCGAGATCATATGCGAAACTGTGGCCGGCAAAAAATAAGATGGCGTGATGAACTAGACAAGTTCAGAAAGTATTGGCTCCGCGACGCCCATGATAGAGAGGTCTGGCGAATCTTGTAGAAGGTCCATGTCCAACGACCGCTACTGCTGTTGATGACCACAACACATTACCACTTAGATATGTACATGCACTGACAAATCTATCAAAAGACGATAAAATACACATCACACCCTCGGACAAGGGCGGCGGCGTTGTCGTCATGGACACACATACCTAGATCCATAGGATCACCTCCCTACTCAACGGCACATACGAGGAAACCAACAAGGCACTCATCGACAAAGAAACAAACAATTTCTACAAATCCCTTAGGAAAACACTAAAACAATGAGAACAAGAACAGGACAAACTAATAGAATATCACCCCATCTTACCCTGACTCAAAACCCATAAGCCTGACGTTCCTTTAAGACCCATTATATCAGGAATAGGAAGTGCACCTCACAAGAGCAATGGCAAAATTCCTCACACCACTAGTAGATACAATCAGCCCCACACGCCTTAAAACTCTGGAGACCTCGTACAAAAAATAAAACACATAGATACGAAAGACAAATTAATAGCCAGCCTAGATGTAACATCATTCTACACCAACATACCAGTGAAGAAATGTCTACAACTACTCAAAAAAGCACCTTAATAAATTCAAAACAAAATTAGTCCTAACCACTAACAAAAACATTCCAACCGGAGTTTTTTCACCTTCGACGAGAAACACTACAAACAAAGATTGTGCTTGCTTATGGGATCCCCCGTCAGCGGAGTACTAGCCTATCTATTTCTAGAATTTCTAGAATCGGTCTCTTTCGTAAATACCATAACCGAGACAGTCAATTATTTTCGCTACATTGACGATGCCCTGATCGTATGCGTCAAATAAACCAAGATAACCTAGTAACACAACTTATAACCCTCTATCAATTCCACACAAGAAAAAGAATCCAACAACACATTACCTTTCCTTGACACCCTACTACACAGGACGGACAACAGCATCACATTCAGTATGTTCCGCAAAGCTACAAACAAAAATGACCGCATACATTCTTACTCCCACAACACACCTAAAATAAAATCAGGTCTAATTATATGTTTTTACCTAAGAGCCCTTAGAATATATAGCCCCGAGTGGGGAAGAAGGATACATAGAGCAATCGTTTAGCTCGCTCCACTATCCACGATCTTTCTTACACAACGCTAGAAGGGAGGCACACAACATACACAGGACTAAAACAGAACAAAATAAAAAAGATGACAAAAACACTGTAAGGCGCATCACATTACCCACTAACTCAACCATCACCGATCTCACCATTAACCTGAGAAAACTGGATATACATATTGCTACAAGCACCTCCGCAATCATTAGGGACTTAGTCAATAAACAACCCCCACCCCATCCGAGGCTGGTGTTTACGTTATACCATGCAACGACTGCAACGAATTTTACATCGGTGAGACGTCCAGACAACCCAAGAAAAATGTATATGAACACTGGAGAGCTTGACGACAATTTAAACGGCTCAGGTGGACACAGGAACACACATAACCCTAACTTCAGCTTACAAAAAGCCCGCATCATCAAATACATACACGACTCCACAAAACGACGATGCATCGAAGCTGCGCTTATATCCGAGTGCACATCCCCAAAATAAGCTAATTTTAAAGCAACACAACATCGAAATAAAACATAATCATATACAAACACTGGGATTGGATACTGGATTGCCAGAGGCAAACAAGTCCCACATAGAGGCATCCCCCTACATAAAATCATTAGCTGGTATGCACACGCGCACACCAATTATTCAAACCAGGCACAAACAAATCCCATTTACGGGTAATGTATGTATATGTGCGTTCATGCACTTACATGTATGTGTATTTATGTATATGTATGTTTATGTGTGGATATATTTACGTATGGATATCTTCATGTGTATACACTTTCGCATGTGTATATGTATGTACGTGTATGCGCATGTATCTATATGCATGCATATGTCCACGTGTGTATGTGTGTATATGCATGTGTATTTGTGCATATCCACCTTTATATGTGTGTAGGGGCTTATGTATATCTGTGGCTATCTACGCGCACATG
>VCCN01006896.1:4387074-4397889 GCA_006491835.1 Architeuthis dux
TTTGTTTGTTCATATATATCAAGGTCAGTAGATCTCTCTCTACCTAAGTTATTTCTATCTATCTATCCATCTATCCATCTATCTACCTATCTATCTATCTATCTAACTGTAAGCCTGTCCATATCTACCTACATATATCTATGTATGTTTTTATAGAGCTCTGCATTTCAGGAGCTTTTAGTTTTATCTTTATTTGCATTACTGCATAAGAGTCATTAATTTATTACCGATTTACAAGTGTGTAAAAGGCGAAAAAAAGGATGGATTGTGGCTTTTAAGATTTTTAGAGAGAAAATTCAACACTAATCGCTTTTAGTTTCGTTACAGCCTCTTAAAATTCGGAGCATTTCAGGTCTCCGAACGTTTTTTGTCAATTATTTGCAGTGTCCATTATTTTTTTTGTATTTTCAAGCAGAGACCTAAAGCGTGCCCCTTGTCTATGATTTAGGAGCCTGCTGGCACGCCCTTTCTAGGCCAGTATAAGCTGAGAGTGTGAACAGCGAAGATTTATATAAATCTTTTTGAAGGCTTAAAAAGATATTTAGGGTTGTTGGCTTAGAATAAAGATAGGAAAAAGTGGTCTTTTTTTTACGGTTTATATTTTTTTTTAAATAATTGAGTAATTCTTTTTTTCTTTTTAAAAGAATTTCTTTTATGGATCTGTATTTTAAAAAAAGACGCGAGGTTGGAAAAAATTACCGTTGAAAGCATTTATAACCCTAAATAATAATTCTTTTTCGAGTAAAGCAGTGGTAACGAGGGAAATACTGTTTGTTCGTTTACTTATTTCGACAGGAATTTCTTTATGGCTTTCTTTCCTTTATTTCATTTTATTTGGTTCGAGCCTTTTTGTTGCTTAAAAAAGCTTTTTATTTCGAAACCGTTTTTACAAAAAACAAAATGGAGACTTCTTATTATGCTAGCTTCATTTTGCTTTCTCTTTCTTTCTTTCTTCCTTTCTGTCTTTCTTTCTTTCTTCCTTTCTTTCTTTCTTTTACTTTGATTTTTTCATTTATTTCCTTTCTTTCATTTTCTCTCTCTTTTCCCTCTATTTTCGCTTCCTTTTTTTCTTTCTTTCTTTCTTTCTTTCTTCCTCTCTGTCTTTTTTTCTTTTACTTCGATATTTTCATTTACTTCCTATCTTGCATTTTCTCTCTCTTTTTCCTCTCTCTCTTTCTTTCTTCATTTATTTGTTTCTTTCTTATACGCTGATTATCTTTTCTTCTTTTCTTTCATTTTTTTCTCTTTTTCTTCTCCCTTCTTCGTTCTTTTCCTTACTCTATTTTCATTTTTATTCCTTCTTCTTATTTCATTCTTTTTGACTCCCAATCATTTTTCGTTCGACCCCCCTTTGTTTCTTTCTTTCTTTCGTTCTCTTACACAGATTTCTTATTTTCTTCTTTTCTTTCATTTTCTCTGCTTTTCCACTGTTTTCCCTTCCCACTTCTTCGTTCGTTTCTTTACTTTATTTTTGCTTTTATATTTTTCTTCTTATTTAATTCATTTCGACTTTCAATAATTTTCAGTTCGATTCCTCTCTCTCTCTTTTTTTCTTCATTTATTTGTTTCTTTCTTTTACGCTGATTATTTTTTCTTCTTTTCTTTCATTTTTTCTCTTTTTCTTCTCCTTCCTTCTTTTTTCTCTTTTTCCTTACAATCTTACCCCTTTCTTTTTCAACTTTTCATTCTTTTTGACTTCCAAGAATTTTTCATTCTATTCCTGTTCCCTCCTTTCTTTCTGTCTTTCTTACTTAAGACCTTTCTTCCTTTTTTCTGTAGTTTTGTTTATTTTTCTATAGTTGTTTATGATTTTTAATAATTGTCTTGTTTTCATGATTTTCTTCTTTCCTTCTTTCTTTCTTTCCCTCTTTCCCTTTTTCTTTCTTTCTTTCTCCTACTCTCCACTAGCTTACATTCATTCTTCTCCAACTTCTCTTTCAATAAATCATTCCCTTTTTCAAGACGAAACGAAAAACCCTTCTTAAAAGCAGTTTGGGATATTTGCATAAATTATAGAAAGCCCGGGAAAGTGTCCAGTAATTGATCGTTCCATTCCACCCCATTATCTATCTATCTATCTATCTATCTATCTATCTATCTATCTATCTATCTATCTATCTATCTATCTATCTATCTCAAACTGTTCATATCTATCTATCTATCTATCTATCTATCTATCTATCTATCTATCTATCTATCTATCTATCTATCTATCTATCTATCTATCCCAGTCTATTCATATCTATCTATCTATCTATCTATCTATCTATCTATCTATCTATCTATCTTGGTCTATTCATATCTATATATCTATCTATCTATGGCGTGTGCACTTTTAAATATTCACTGAGCAAGGCTTAACCTGGCACAAGGTCTTAGTGGTAGGGCGCTCAATGAAGATTAAAGGCACTGCACTTGTGAATAGTCTTCGATATTAACTTACCAACAATCGCTCTATGTCAGATGCCCTTACATACATACATACATACACACAGTATATTTGACACACGCACATACGCACACACACACACGCATACACACATACGGTAGTAGTTTAATAAGCCTGACACATAATCATTAGCTGAATTTTGATCTGAATTGTTCACTCTATAATGTTCGAGCTATGTAATTAATATACAACTCTTGTTCTCTTTTTTCTTCTTTTCTTCATCTTCTTCTTCATCATCTTCTTCTTCTTCCTCCTCTTACTCTTCTTCTTCTTCTAACTGCTTTGCTCTTTCTATAATAATGATTTTATTATTATTTCAACAATACGCACCTACAAATGTTATACAATGGGCAAGTTTTCATATTTGAGCGAAATAGTATGTTTGTAGGGGTGTTGGGTGATTGAATGAAATCACGAGAGATAGAGTAATATTGTAAAAGTGAGCTTTTATGAATGAGTTTTCAGTATCTAAACATTGTAAGTAAAATAACCTCAAACCGAATGATGTTCAACTTATTTAAACTCTCCAAGTTTTGATCACTTACGTCAATTTTCACCGACGAATTATATAAAATTCTCTTTCAGAACAGCAACCGAAACAAACAGGTGTTATTGTTATTATCAAAATAATGATATCAGAAGATTTTCTTTCGATAACAAATGTCACAAATGAACTATATCTTTTGCCGAGCAAGTTAAAACTTACAGCAAGCCAATTAAAAAATAGAACAAGGAAATTAAACGGAAAAGACCCATGAATGTTATTAAGAGACAAGTTTCAACTAAGATAACTAAAAAAATAGTATTTTCAGCGATTGAAGCAGAATCAGTGATCATTTGATTATTCATGTTCGTCGATTCAGTTTTCTTGCCGTTGTTTTTAATTTGCTCGCTGTATTTTTAATTTACTAGCTCTATTTTTTAATTTGCTCATTCTATTTTTTAATTTGCTCATTCTATTTTTTAATTTGCTCGCTCTATTTTTTAATTTGCTCCCTCTATTTTTTAATTTGCTCACCTATATTTTAATTTGCTCCCTTAATTTTCTAATTTTCTACCTCGATTTTTTTATTTGCTCACTTTATATTTTAATTTGCTCCCTCGATTTTTTAATTTGCTCATTCTATATTTTAATTTGCTCGCTCGATTTTTTAATTTGCTCACTCTATATTTTAATTTGCTCCCTCTATATTTTAATTTGCTCACTCTATATTTTAATTTGTTTGCTCGATTTTTTTAATTTGCTTACTCTATGTTTTAATTTGCTCCCTCGATATTTTAATCTGCTCGCACGATATTTTAATTTGCTTGCTGTAAGTTTTAACTTGCTCGGAAAAAGGTATAGAAGACATTTTACAAATTTTCAGCTGAGAGTCTGTTAATTCTTTTTGCCACTTAACTATAGTCACAACCGTCTAGGTTTTGTTTTTATTTGACACAAGGGAAGCAGAACAAAATGACTGATGACAAATCGAATATAAAACTTATCAAATCACGAACGTTATTCGGCTGGTAAATATTAGTTTATAACGAAGATTCTGTCTGATGTTTCCTTTTATTTAAAAACACAAATATAGTGGTGATTAAAGATATACCTAATCATTAATATACTCTCTTTCACTTCCAATAACCTTATTTCATCTATCAACGAATTTTTCGATACCAGAGTTATACAATTCCTTCGATTTTCAGATGGAATAAGAGACTAACTGATTTTCAACCTCTTCTCTTGAAGTGAGTCTTTGTCCATCAAAATAATTTTGCAAACTCCTAAACAGATGATAATCAGTCAGAGCAAGGTCAGGAGAGTAGGGTGAATAAATAATTTTCCCCAGCCAAATGCCTCTATGAGATCCTTGGACACTCGAGCAGTAAGAGGATGTGCATTATCGTGATGAAGAATGATCCCTAAACTATTTTCAGCGAGCCTTGAAAGCATCTTTCAGAAAACTGATTGGGAGGGAATGGGAATAAACATAGACGGAGAATACATAAACCACTTGAGATTCGCCGATGACGTTTCCATGATGTCAAGAGCATCTGAAGAAATACAAACCATGCTGACTGATCTAAATAAAGTTTTAAAAAATAGGCTTAAAGATGAACAGAACAAAGACGAAAGTAATGTTCAACGATAAAGTAAAACCATAAAGATAGAAGGAGAGGCTTAGAAGAGGTTGACGAATACATTTATCTAGGACAGGTAATACAGTTAGAGAAAGACCACGAAGCGAAATAAAACGACGTATAACAATAGGTTGGAAAGCATTCGGCATGGATAGAGACATTTTGAAGAGCACCTTGCCAATGTGCTTAAATAGTAAAGTATACAATGGTTGCATAATACCAGATATGACTTAGGGATGCGAAACATGGAAATTAAGAAAATAAACCGAGAACCAACTTAGAATCGCCCAGAGCCATGGAAAGAGCAATGCTGAGGATAACTCTAAGAAAAGATAGATAGAAAAAGATCAACATGGATCAGGGAGAGGACTATGGTGAGGGATGTTATACACATAATTAAGCAACAAAAACGGAGATGCGCAGGTCACCTAGCAAGAAGGGATGACAATAGATGGAGCAAAAGACTAACCGATTGGAGCTCGTTGGACAATAAACGCAGTAGGAAAAGATCAGACACAAGATGAAGGGATGTGATAGAAACGTTTGCCGGTAAGACGTGGCAGAGGTTAGCACAATCTCGGTCGTCATGGAAGGAGACGGGAAAGGGCTTTGTCCAGCAGTGGACTTCTGACTGCTGCTGCTGCTGCTGATGATATTTTAGACTTATGAGATGCAAAACAAAAAATATATTCACATTGTTATTAAATGATAACGTTGTTTTAATCATCGAGAAATACAGGAATTTATCAATAATCATGATCACTTGTAGTTTTAATAGCATTTTTTTAACTCGTCATGTCCAGCAGATGATGATCATGATGACGATGATGATGATATATATATATATATATAAGTAACTTTTCATCTTTTTTTTTCTAAAAGGAATCTTCTCTACATTAAGACCATATTATTTTGTTTGATATTGTCATTTACATCAAAGGAAAGACTTGATGTTTCCTAAAAGACCCGGCGCTAATTCTGTGTCAGTCGGACACAGATGAAACAGAATATATAAGTAGGAATATATAAGCAGGGAAATGTCTACGAAGCAGAATTCATATAACAAAATTAGAAGGCAAATATAAAAAGCAAAAAGAACAAATTAAGTTAATCTCGAGCCAGAAGCAATCAGTCGTGGAAGATTTTGATAAGAGATGTCGTAATTTTGACACCTGCTCAGAATTAACAACTAAAAAATGATGCGTCATTGGTTGACTCCCACCACCACTACTCCTACTACCATAACTAATAACGACTTCACATTCCCCTCCTCCTCCTCCTCTTCTTCTTCTTCTTCTTCTTCTTCTTCTTCTTCTATATGTTGTTGTTCTTCTTCTTTTTGTTGATGTTGTTCTTCTTCTTCTATATGTTCTTGTTCTTCTTCTTGTTCTTCTTTCTTCTTTCTTCTTCTTCTACTTCTTCTTCTATATGTTGTTGTTGTTCTTTTTGTTGATGTTGTTGTTGTTCTTCTTCTATATGTTGTTCTTCTTCTTTTTGTTGTTGATGTTGTTGTTGTTGATCTTCTTCTATATGTTGTTCTTCTTCTTTTTCTTCTTTCTTCTTCTTCGTCTTCGCTGATTGAGTGACGGCAAGTCTCCCCAGGTTTCCAGCACTTTCCTCAGTATTATCGCAGACCGAAGCGCTGCCGTGGTCTGGACAGTCTCAACACTTCCCCGAATGTCTAATTACAGGAGAGCCTGGTACTGCACGCAAGATACGTTCCAGGTAAAGAGCGTTCTGTAGGGGGGAATGTGTGTAATAGCCTGGTACATTTCCTTACTAACATTTACTAGAAAACTGAGATGCCAATCTTTCTATGTCTAACTGAAATAATGTTATGCGTTATTAAATTTCATCTTAATGGTGGCAAACACTTTAATGTTAAAAGTTTCGGGTGAATTAAACACAAGGAAATAAAAACTTTATTTTTATTGTCAAGAAACATGTAGATAAACTTACGTAACAAAAAATAGTGAAAGGTATCAAAACTTTACAAGTATTTTAGTGAAATAATTAGATCACCAATTGGACATCAACCGCTTTCCCCTCCCATTTTCGATGCACTTCAAAGATGTTTAACTGCCTGACGACGGACCGCTTCGGGAACGCGACCCGGTGTCAGGACAGACACTGTCTCGTTAAGTGACTGCATGCCGTACAAAGCACTAGCGTGCGGTAGTCAGAACCAGAAGAAATTGCTTGCCTGTACTACTAATGGCGTATGCTAGTATGGCGTGAGGTACCAGGGTTTCCTGTAATCTAATCTCGTCTGCAGTGTTTTGGCACGGCTTCGAGTGCGCCTACTACTATAGGCACGACCGTTACCACCATACACTTCCCAACTCCCAGGCAAGGTGTAGAGGCATTTTTCCAATTATTCGCATGTTTTTATTTTCACCCAGTGTTCTATTACCCTTGTTTACGACTATCGAATCTGGTCTTCTCACTTGAATAGGTTGTTCGGTCTGGATGTAAAGAGGTATTTCACAGAGTCTGTTCTTTTTATTCTCTACAACAGCTTCTGGCTTGTGCTGATAGCATTTGTATATATGAACGAAACCAAGTCGTTTGCATAATTCCCAGTGTATCACTGTTCCTACTCTAACGTACCTGTTTTTTTTATATTCCTTTTAGGTCAGTTTACTAAATTCACTTATATGATTTTCAGTCTCATCTTTTCCTCTACAGAAGAGGCATTTGTTGTTTTTCTGGGTTTTGTCTATTTCTCTGCAGCTATTTCTCAACATAATGCCAGAATCTCAATACCTGTTTCCACCATTATAACATATGAAACAAAAGGTATAGCTGATTAGTATTGATAATGATATAATATATATATATAATAATATAAAAAAATATAGGTAGTCATAAATAGACTTTAGATGTGTAGATGAAATAAACCTTGGAGTAAAGATCTGTAAACAATGGAGATGCAATTGATAAAACCCTAATAGTTTTCTTGGGCACTACTTTTCCTATGGTGTTTAAATAGACACTCGGTTTTATTATACATTCATTGTTTTGCCAAATTCATGTGTGCGGCTTCTCTCACCTTATGGACTTTCCAACATTATTTGTGTCTATCATTCAACCCCATTTCAAAGGTACACTATGCTTCTTTTTCTTTTTATACATGTTCTTCTATGCCTGATTTAGTCACTTTATCTTGGTTTACCGGGTTTTCTTAAGTCTCATTTTCAAGGTAGGGCTGGTTTCTTTCTGATATTCTCTACAAGAAATGCAAGTTTCGGCATCATCATCATCAGCCATTACAGGTCCATTGCTAGAAAAACGCCTTCCCCAGCTGCTTCCATGCCGACCGTGGCTGTGCTAACCTCTGTCATGTTTTACCGGCAAATCTTTCTTTCATCTCTCTATCTTATGGCTTACGTTCTGCCCATCTCCATTTTGTCGCTCTCTCGGATCCATGTTGATTTTTTTCTGCCTCTTAGAGTTATTCCTAACTCCTTTCTCTTTCCGTTGCTCTTTTTGTGATTCTGAGTTTGTTTCAAGTCATTTTGTTAGTTTCCATGTTTCACACCCGTACGTCATAGCTGGTATTATACATTTCTGGTGACGTTGATATTAGGAACCGTCAACCAAAATTATCACCCAAACTGTCAACATAGGTTTCTTCAGTTTTTAAGTGGGTCTGGCTGGCTGGCTATGTATGTATCACAGGCCGCACCAATGGGGCTAGAGGGCTGAATATTTCAATATTTACACCTGTTTAGAAAAAAAAAATTTTTTTTAAATTCCCATCTAAATAGAATTTTAGTCGGGGTTCAATTTGCAATGTAAGTTTATGCTAAATTAATCCCTTAGTTTGTGTCCGGCAACATTCACGCGTGCATTTTGAAAATTCAGACTTTTTTTAATGATCACTGTTCAACAAAAGGCGAGAGAAGTGACTTATTCATTGATTCCCCCCTTTTCCCAATTTTTCAATTGATCACCCCCAACACGGTATGCTGCCAAAAGACGTTGGCCACGTGACGGTTTCTATTGTGTGACTAACCAGACCTTTTTGTATATCAATCAATATCTATCAATCAGTCAGTCAGTCTCTAAATATGCCGTAGACGTTTTTGTTTCATTTTCCATATCTGAACAAATTAAAACGAGAGAAAAAAAACAACCCAAAAACAAAAAACAAGATCACTGCCCAACAAAAGGCGAGAGGAGTAACTCATTCATTTATCACCTCTTTTTCCAATTTCTCAATTGATCACCCCCAACACGGAATGCTGCCAAAAGACGTTGGTCACGTGGCGGTTTTTATCCAGTGACATCCAGACCTTTTTGTATATCAATCAATATCTATCAATCAGTCAGCCAGCCTCTCTAAATATGCCGTAGACGTTTTTTGTTTTGTTTTATTCTCCATATCTGAACAAATTAAAACCATCGCTTCGAAAAAACAAAAACCCAAAAAACAAAAGGAGATACTGTTTAACTTTCAGGATTTCCTAATCTTTTTCTCAAATTAATAATCTTTTATTCATTTAATCTTCATTTTATTTCTGCATCCCTGCGCTCCAAACTCCGAAGTTTAGTCAGATTTTTTGCCCAGACCTTTGCCCGCTCCTTCCGACCGCCACACAGTGTATCACTACACCCCGCCATTTAGCGGGCACCCCCGCACCCCGCGTTTTCTACTGTCAATCCTTACTAATTCCAACATATTTTACCGCCTTAATCCCATATCGCTTAGCGGATTAGGAGAAGATTAAATTAATTATATCGACGGAGTGAAACTTATACTTCGATGACGGCCTCGCATCTTTGCCGTTTAGAGATTGAGCTTAAGAAATGTTAGCATTACGATTATTATTATTATTATTATTATTATTATTATTATTATTATTATTATTGTACGCATTTTCTCCTTCTTCTTCTTCTTCTTCTTCTTCTTCTTCTTCTTCTTCGACATCTTAGTATTTTATTTTCCCTTCCAGTCCAATGTTAAATATTATCTTCTTTAATTAATACAATTATTATTATTATGATTTTGCACTCGCTGAGTTTTCACAATGGTCGTATCTGGTGGCTTTCAGTTGAAATCAAGTGACAGCAAATCTCCTCAATACTACAGCACTCTCCTCGGTATTCTGTTGTTAATATCATCAATATTACCATTATTATGTGTACTCGGTGAGTTTTAACACCAGCAGTAACTGATGGATTTCACTGGAGAACAAGTTACACAACTTCTTCAGCTCCCTGGCAAGGTTCTGATACTTATCCAACTCTTCACTTCGGCTTCACCCTGTGATCTGCAGGGACAGCGAAATACACTACATGACACGTTCTTTTCTCCTTGTTCACTACCACTAGATCTGATCTTCTGGCCCGGATTGGGGGATCAGTTTGAATCTCAAAGTCCCAGAGGATGTTATATGTTTCGTTCTCTAAGACCGATTCTGGTCTGTGCACATACCATTGTTCTGTATGGTCGAAATGCAGTTATTTGCACAGTTCCCAGTGGATCATCCTCCCCACCTAGTCACATCTACTCTTGTATTCCTTCTGAGCTAATTTGCTGGACTCGTTAACTATGTGATCGATTGTCTCATCCGTATCTCCGCGTAGTCGGCATATGCTGTTTGTCTATCTTGTCTTCTAGCTTGTATATTGTCTATCTTGGCGTTTATGTAGTTGGTTGTTATGACGTTGTTCTGGGCCGCTATTAGGAGCAACTCAGTTTCTTTCTTGATGTTTCCTTTGCGCAGCCATATCCATGTCGATTGATCTGCAATTGCTTGGGTTTGTCTTCTCAAATGTCCGTGTAGTTTGTTTTCTTCCCGTTTTTTAAATTCTTGTTTTTGTGTTTCTCGTTTCTCTAGTCTTCCTGTTAGTTCTGTTACCGTCTCTGTCTGCTGTAATTAGTATTTCCTTACTCTCTCTAGTGTAATCTTCAAGTCCCTTCATTGCAGAATCAACACAATTCTCGACTCTAATAAGTTATCTTTCTCGTTTCTCGTTTCTTTTACATACAATCGGTGGACATTGTATCTTCGGTGAAGGGCTTCATACATTGTCAAGTCCTCTTCTTGTTACTATTTTTCTTTTTTATCTTCTTCTTCTTCTTCTTTGATTCCCTTTCTCCTTCTTCTTCTCATTCTTCCTTTCATGAGCTTACTTTTCTTATTTGCTTCCTTTCTCCTTCTCCCACTTTCTTTTTTAGCTTTTTCTCCTTCTCCAACCTTCTTCTTCTTCTTCTTCTTCTTCTTCTTCTT
>VCCN01006896.1:4431497-4446010 GCA_006491835.1 Architeuthis dux
GGGGGTGAAATGTACAGGCGATAGTATGTTGGAGAGTAAAGAAAATGACCTGCGCTGCTTCTATAACGGGTCCCTGCAAAACAAATGTTGAACACTATTTTCTCTTTTCGCTTTTTTTCGTAAAAGCGAAAAAGTGGCGTTGGACGAACTTTCAAAAAGCGATGCATATCTGTATTTAGTAAGCGATTGCTCAGCAAATGCCAACAGATAACATATGTGAGATTCCCAATGAGGATCGAACCTACCCCAATGCAGGCCTCGTTATGACGCGGGTCGTTACAACGCGGTTCGCGATATAACGGGGGTGGATGTGGACCCCAAAATATTAATCTAGCTCCAAAATAGCTAGATCTAACTCCGAAAGATCTAAATTGTCAACCATGTTTATCGCTGCTCGGTTATAACTTGGTTGGCTTTCTTGGACCCCAACACCCGCGTTATAACGGGGGAGGCCTGTAGTAATGCTCTGCTAGTCTAGTTTGCTAACTGCGCCACGGCGAAGCGGCCAGCAAAGTAGGTTATCAATTCAATAAACGAGATTTATTCCCCCCCTCCCCAACGGGGGCAAATCTGACACAAGGTCGATGTAATGTTTGGCCCTACAAGCGTAAGTGTGGGCAAGGACAGAAATTGCCTAGTCCCCGCGACCTATGTCACGAATGCGTCCGTGTGGCCCACGACGCTCCCCTTTTAGCGCATTGGGGGAGGTGCAGCCCCAGGGGCCCGGATTCCCTCGGTCTGGTATCAATTCAATAAGTGGCAGTATACAATAACAATCGGGATAATGATATGTCCATCAAAAGCCGGGATGTTAGTACCACGGATCAAGAACAACAGTATCAGTGACAAGAAGAACAAGAAGAAGAATGAACAAAAAACGTAGATCAGAGCAATAAATCTTTCATCGCAAAACAATGCTGTATGTATCTTGGCTTAAAGAAAGTGTATTGTCTGAATAAAAGGCAGCCAACAAAGTTGACAGGCTCATGTCCCTTGGAGACTGGATTACGCACACTTAGCAGATGCATATTCACATAAGCACGCATCTAAGTACAAAGGACTGCCTTACATAGGGGTAAATACATACATACAATGGGGAATTGAGACGCGTTTAGTCAGATGTGACTGGCTGCACAACGACAGCCCTTATCTACGCAGGATATTCTCTTCTATTTCTTTCAGTCGACGATGTTTATCTATCTATCTAACTATCTATCGCTGGGCCTTTTTAGAACTATCAATCTCTATCTGATCATGGTCTGTTCTTATCCATCTAGCTGGGGATCTTTTTAGCTATATTATTCTGTCAAATCATATCATATCTATCTATCTATCTATCTATCTGAGTCTTTTTAGACCTATCAATCTCTGATCATACCAGTCTGTTCCTATCCATCTGAGGATCTTTTTAGCTATATCATTCTGTCAAATCAATCAGATCTATCTATCTATCTATCTATCTATCTATCTATCTATCTATCTATCTCTGAGCATATGTATGTATGTATGTATGTATGTACGTATCTATCTATCTATCTATCTCTCTCTATCTCTCTATCTCTCTCTGTATATATATAGAGAGAGATAGATGGATGGATAGATAGATAGATAGATAGAGAGAGAGAGAGAGAGAGAGAGAGAGAGATATGAACAGACTGAGATAAATAGATAGATAGATAGATAGATAGATAGATATGAACAGACTGAGATAGATAGATATATAGATAGATAGATAGATATATATAGAGAGAGATAGATAGATAGATAGATAGATAGATAGATAGATAGATAGATAGATATGAACAGACTGAGATAGATAGATAGATAGATAGATAGATAGATAGATAGATAGATAGATAGATATCGATCTACCTGGAAGTGCACAGTTAAGCCTAAAGGTAAACAATACGGAAAATGGAATCGATGAACGCATTTCATGTTCTGGTTGTGTTAGTTCCCTTCGCACTAATGATCTTTGGAAATGCATGAATCCACCTCTACCAATAGGTCAGGTCAGGGATCATTTCCTGCTACTGGTACCATGTAACCCAGCACAATCTGTTGGATATGTCCTGACGAGGAGATAGGCACCACGGGGATGAACCCCACAAAATAGAACCTAGGCACGGTTGCGCAAAGGGCATTTGAAAAAGGAAATGCAGAAAACGTGTATCAGAAAAACTACAACAAAGCTAAAATATATAATACACAACAGAATGGCAAATCTCGTTTTTGCGGAGACAATTGAAACGGTAAGTCATAAATAAGTGACTGTAGCAAATTGGGAGTATGAGAATAAACATGACTGGTTAGGAACATTTATTAACTGAGAATTGTGCAAATGGCTGTGATTTGGCAAGCAAATGGTAAAAGCACAAAAACCAGAAGCTGTCGTAGAGAATAGAACAAGGAAGATTCTACAGGACTTTGAAATTCAAACAGATTGGCCCATCTATCACAAAAAAAACGAAAAATGATTAGTCAGTGGAAGTGGCCGTTCCAGCAAAATATATGATACGTTTATTGAATAAACCCTAACCCTAACCCTGCCGTTCCAGCAAAATATATGATACGTTTATTGAATAAACCCTAACCCTAACCCTAACCTAAAGATTTTTGTCCAGCAATTTAAATCACCGTCTTTTTATACAGATTTAAAAATAAATCTAAATAAACATATTGGGCTAGTTTGAAATCTTCAAGCTACGCCCAGGTCTAAATCTAAAGAAACATAAATGATGTATTTATTTATTTTATTAATTATAAATAAATGAACAAACAAATGCTTTGATAGGGTAATCTGAAATCTTTGGAGTTGAAATTACCCTCAAACTTGGAAATTCGAGGAAGAGTTTCGACAACTACCTTATTGAAATCGTGAATTTTGAAGAAAATATTTGTTTATCGAGGAAACATCCTATCATTTCGTCATATACTAGTACAATGTGAATATTCATTTTTAAAGAATAGTATCAATTCTGATATTGATAGAACCCAATGCAGTAAATATCGCTGATGTAAAGAAAGAGGTACACATACTTAGGGAATGTTGCAAATTAGTTCATAAAGAGTACTAAACGACATGAACAGTGAGGAATGGTTACTCACTGGGAATTGTTCAAATACTTTTGGTTTTAACGCTATGTTTATCTGGTTACCAGGCAAACATTGTTACAGCTTGGTTGGGGAGTTTTCATTCATCCATCGTATTCACCAGATATTAGAACTTCATACTACCATTTACCGATCTTAACATTTAACTTTCCTGGTTCTAGATCAGTGGTTCCCAACCTTTTCGAGCCATTCCCCACTTTTACCAATAAGATTACTAGTATCCCCCCTTCCATTTATTAAGTTGCAATAAAGAATAATTTCAAATAATAACTTTATTTTACGTATAATTAGATAGTTTTTATAAAGATTGGTTTAATTTTATAAGTGCTGTGCTGCTGTGTATTTGTTACTCAAAGAAAGCAAGCGAAAATAATTAGAACACATCATTTGAAATTCCAATTTATTAAAAATAAATAAGAATTCTGCTATCGTAACTGATATACACATCAATGTGATCTCTGTTCTTGTTTTTTTTGCTACTAGTTCTTCGATTTGTGGGTCTATTAGTGAGAGGGCACATCTTAAATCATTCTTAACTTGAAGCTTATTTCGAGCCTTCGACTTGATAGATAGAAGTGCAGAAAACCCTATCTCTAGATTGGACTTTTATTTTTATCTAATAGCCGTATCCACCCCCTGGACTACGCCCACCTCCCTGGGGGGGGGGAATCTCCCTCGGTTGGGAACCCCTGTTCTAGAGATGCTATCATGAAGGATGGGACTCTCACAACCTCTTTTATCATGGGATCAACTAACGGCATATATTTTATCATATATATCAGCAGTATAATTTCAGGTAGTTTTAATAAGTGTAGCAACATCTGTAGCAATATTAACTCTGATAGTTCATGTTTCTGGCTAGATTTCGGAAAAAAGATTTCCAGTTTCAAATTCCTGTGCATTTGGTGTACAAAATGATCAAGTAACAGCGATTTAATGGTCCTTTTTCTGTCACATCCAGGGTTGCCAGATCAGTTTTCTCAAAAATGGACAATAATGTTCTCAAATTAGTAGACAAAATGGCAACCCTGCGTCTTCCTTCTAATCTTAACTTACAATATATTTTTCTAACAAACGACAACATCTCTTCAAGACAATATTTTAAGCAATTTTTTTACCTTCATTTCTCTCCGCTGTTTTAATAACTAAATAAATATATCCTAAATCCTCTTCTTCGTATATTCGTTTCAAATCATTGTTTACTTACATTCAAGTTTTCATCTTGAATATACGTCAACTAAGATTTAAAACTAATATACAAAGATGGCAAAGGATTGGGGATATATTTCTTTTCATTTATTTATTTAAAAGAAATATATCCCCATGGTGGAGTGCCTTGACTGCTTCATGTGTCGTACAACGCAGGAGCCACTGAGTCTGACGTTTACATCGTTTTTCTTTTTTTTTAAATAAAAAACCTGAGCGAGGAAAAGGATTAGTTTCTATGTCGAAATGTTGATCAGGAATTTGAAGGTTTAAAAAGTTCTCACGAGATAAGATAAAAAATGAATAAATAAAACCGGAAGGCAAAGAAGAAAAAGGAGAATTGTGGGAAGGAACTGAAATATTTACTTATGGAACCAGCTCAAAAAATATATCAATGGCAGCAAAACCCTAATTCCCAGATCTTATTTAACTGCAAGATCTTTCGGTGAGAGATTATCACATTTTATTTATTTATTAGTATTGTACCTGTCAACATTGACAGGATTATTTGCTTATGGATCGGCATTTCTGTCTTCTGCCTTTTTAAAAAATATTTTTAAAATTTATACTTTAAAATTATGTTGGGGAATAACAAAAAGGATTCGGGATCAGAGCCCTTGGAGAAGTGGTTTCATGCCTTTCCCGTGAGAATTAGTGCTTAGTAATCTTCAACGATAAAGTCCCCAAAAAGACCATAAAGATAGAAGGAGAGACCTTAGAAGAGGTTGATGAATACATCTACCTAGGACGGGTAATAAAGCTAGAGAAAGACCATGACTGCGAAATAAAGCGACGCATAACGATAGGTTGGAAAGCATTTGGTATGAACAGAGACATTTTGAACAGCACCTTGCCAATGTGCTTAAAGCGTAAAGTATACAACGGTTGCATAATATCAGCCATGACTTATGGATGCGAAACATGGAAATTAACAAAACGAGCTGAAAACCAACTTAGAATAACACAGAGATCCATGGAAAGAACAATGCTAGGGATAACTCTAAGGGGTAGAAAAAGATCAACATGGATCAGAGAGAAGACCAGAGTGAAAGATATAATACAAATAATTAAGCAGCAAAAATGGAGATGGGCTGGTCACCTAGCAAGAATAAATGACAATAGATGGGGGGAAAGACTAACCGAGTGGTGCCCATGGGACAGTAAACGCAGTAGGAAAAAACCAGACACAAGATGGAGGGATGAGATAGAAAAGATTGCTGGTAAGACGTGGCAGAGTTTAGTACACGATAGGTCATCATGGAAGGAGATGGGAAAGGCCTTTGTCCAGCAGTGGACTTATAACGGCTGATGATGATGATGAAACACGAGCTGCTGAAGCCGAGATTCGAACTCAATTTCCCGCTGATAACCGTTCCGTTACCTTGCACTTAAACAAGTGTTGAATAAACACCAATATAATAACTGAAGGGATATGAACTCGCGTTGTGTTTGTCAAACTCCAGGACAAAGTCAGAGTTGACTTTACTTTTCTATGTAACAAGAATAAGAACAAGAACAATCCTCACCAAAAATAGTATAGTAAACCGATATATAAAATCCCCATTCGCCTACCGCGATTTGAAATCACGACCTAGTGATCACTAGCCTGGTGTGTTACCACCTGCTAAACTGACAAGTCTTACATACCTCCAAAATTCATAGTGGAATTACAGAAGGAAGTAGAAGTAGGAGCAGAGTTTGACTCTGGAGCAGCCAGCCTTGTTAAATATACATTTGGTTCGAATTAAATTATCAAGACACATCTAATAATTACCGATATGTTTTTGTCAAACTCTGGAAGACTGGAATTGACTTTACTTTCCTATGTAAACAAGAGCAAGAACAATCCTCACCAAAAATAGGGGAGTAAACCGATATGTAAAATCCCCATTCCCCTACCGTGATTTGAACTCATGACCTAGTGATCGCTAACCTGCTAAACTGACAAGTCTTACATACCTCCAAAATGTATAGTAGAATTACGCAAGGAGCAGCCAGGCTTTCTAAATATGTATTTTTTTCCAATTAAATTATCTTTACTATACTTTACTTTCCTATGTAACAAGAACAAGAACAATCCTCACAAAAAATAGGGGAGTAAACTGTCATATAAAATCACCATTTCACTACCGAGATTTGAACTCGCGATCAGGTGACTTCTAGCCCGGTGTGTTACCTCCTGCGCTAAACAAGAACAATCCTCACCAAAAATGTGAGAGTTGAACTCGAGATCAGGTGATCGCTAGCCTGGTGCGTTACCACCTGCGCTAAACTGACAAGTCTTAAATACCTCCAAATGTATAGTAGAATTACACAAGGAAGTAGAAGTAGGAGCAGAGTTTGACTCTGGAGCAGCCAGGTTTGTTATTTATTTATTTGTTTTCAGTCACGCTGAAGGAAACCGATATATAAAGTTAAGTCAGACTGCTGCGATTTGAAGTCCGACGCAAACCTTAGCAGCTAGATGACTTACCAATAGGCCAAGTGTACACTGATGAGACGGTGCAAAAAGTTTTAAGCATTAGGTATGTCAATCAGATTGTAAACATTGGGGAAAGGGGACAATACATCAAAGCAGATAACGGCCTAGACGGGCAGAATTTTAAAATAAAAACAAACAAAACAAATAAATAAGACTGCCGTCATTTTTGATGTCACGGGTATAGTAGTTCCATTGTATTCTGTTATTCTTATATTCCATTCGTCTGATGTGGACAGACCCGCTGCGTTATCCCATAACCGTCGACTCGATGCATTAACCGCTATTCTGAAAACAAAGTCAAGGTATCGTATGACCTTTTGTTGAGGCTTTTGTGGCACTTATTAATGCTCAGGCTGAAAAAGAATGGGAAATATCGAGGGGCGTAAAGAAACATTGGATTCAAGAAGCGAAAGAAAGTGTAAGAAGTGGGGAAAGACATAGTTAGAAAAAGGAAAGCGGATAGAAAGAGAAGGGATGTAGAAAGAGGGGAAGAGAATGGAGAAAAGGAAGGGAAGGAAGAAGGGAAAAGGAAGAAAAGGGAAAGTCGAGGGAGACGGAGGAAGGGGAAAAGGAGAAATAAGACATGGGGAGAGAAAGGACGAATTGAAGAAAAAGAAGGAAAGGAAGGAAGATGAAAAAGAAGGAAAGGAAGGAAGATGAAAAAGAAGGAAAGGAAGGAAGATGAAAAAGAAGGAAAGGAAGGAAGGAAGATGAAAAAGAAAAACTGAGAAAGGAAAGAAGGAACGAAAATAAAGGAAAAGTTTTTATGAAATTCGAGGATCAAGTAAAAGAAGGGTAATAAAAAGACATAAAACAGAAAGTGAGAAAGAGAGAAAGAAAGAATGAAAGAAAGAAAGGAAGGAAGAAAGAATAAGGAAACATGATAAGAAAGAAAGGTGAGTTAAAAAAAGAACAAAGATAGAAAGAATGGAAGGAAGGAAGAAAAGAAAGAAGAAAGAAGAAAGAAGAAAGAAGGAAGGACATATGAGAAGAAAGAAAGGTGGTTTAAAAAAGAACAAGGAAAGAAAGGAAGGAAGGAAACGAAGGAATTAGGAAATAAGGGAAGAAAGAAAGACGTGTTAAGAAAGAAAGGCGAGATAAAATGGAAAAGAACAAAGAATAAAAGAAAATACGAAAGAAAAAATGAAAGAAAGAAAGGGAGGAAGAAAGGAAGGAAAGAAGAAGGAAAGGTAGGAAGGCAGGAAGAAAGAAAGAAAGAAAGAAAGACGTGTTAAGAAATAAAGGCAAGATAAAAATGGAAAAGAATTTAAAAAAACGAAAGAAAGAAAGAAAAGAAAGAAAGCATAAAAGAAAGACAGAAAGAAAAAAGAAGGAAAGAAAGAAAAAAGAAAGAAAAACGTTGTGATGAAAAAAGACAAGGATACTGGTCTAAATGAATCAATGTATAATAGTAACAACATCTCTTTTCATAAATTCAAACAAAAAGTGAACTATATCTGTTTTATACCGTGCACTGTTTCTTTCAAACTTTATATGATATAAATCCTTGTATGAGTTTAAAAGACGAAGAACGTTAAATATATCTATATACAACTGTTCAATTCCATGACGAACCGCGTGAGACCAGCTGGCTTTTCCAACGTGTGTCGTTGGCAATCGTCCGTGGCAATACGTTCCCCATAATGACTGCGGGAACAGACAGAGTTGTCCGTTAGATTTTTATTATTTTTTTTATTCAACGGCCGTATTATAAAATTTAAATATACAAACGCCAAAAAAAAAAAAGAAGGAAATCTATCATATAATAATTAGCAATGGGCATCTATCGACTGTAAATAAGTAAATGAGTATCCCACAGAAAGAAACCTTTTGTCTTCGTCTCTACGAAAAAAGTCCAAAATATTACAAATTGTTATACCAACAATGCCCAGTCTTATAAAAAGACACGAAACACAAGAAACTTCTACACCAGTGACTCCCAAATTGGGCACTGCCACCCCACTTGGGCTCTGGAAAACTAAAGGGTGCGCTGGAGGGCAGGGGGGGGGCGTCTCATCATATCAGACCCATCCTTCACATTAATCATTTTATATTAATTAATGAAGAACTTTTAGATACTTTTATGCAATTATTAAAGTTAAAACCAAAAGCATTTGAACAATTCCCAGTGAGTAACAATTCCTCACTGTGCATGTCGTTTTGGTTAAAAAAATAAAGGCTTAAATTTTTTACAAATTAATTTAGTTTTCAATATATTTTTTACCGACTTTACGGGGGGGGGGCGCTGATGAAATATATGCACTAAAAGGGGACGGTAGTCCTAAGAATGTTGGGAAACACTGTTCTACATTAATAAACCTGTTATTTAAAACAGGCCATTATATTCAGGGGAGCCGGATAACAAAGATGCTGGCCGGGAAAAATCATTAAGATATATTGATACACCAATGAATTTTTCATCACTTTTTGTGGCCTTGGTTGTCTCGGTCTAACTACCTAGGAAACTCGAGTTTCCCTTTATTGTTCACATCCCTCTATTCAATACCCCCACTCCTGTTCGACTCCTTCCCCGTCTAAGCCCGGTCCTTGCTCTCGCTTCTCGGGGTTCTTACCGAGCCCCCCCCCTTTTCTTAAATATCCCCCATCCTCCCACAGCCGGCAGCTCTACTGCTCTTCATCCTCGACTTATGCTCGATTGCTATCTTTTCCCTTTTTGCCTTTTGTTGTGGTTTTCCAACATTTTCCCACGCGGGACGCTTGATTTCCTTGGGCTAAAAACAATACGATACGAACTGCGTCCGGTAAAGGTGGGAGGGAGGGGCAGGCGGGCACGAGCCAGGAGAAAGGTAAACGAATACTCGAAACGATGAATAATGTGGAATAATAATAATAATAAGCAGAAGAAGAAGAAGAAGAAGAAGAAGAAGAAGAAGAAGAAGAAGAAGAAGAAGAAGAAGAAGAAGAAGAAGAAGAAGAAGAATAGACAATAACCAGGAAAACAGTGGTTGCCGTCTTGACTTTACGGGATCGTTCCCAGCGCGTTATTGGATCGCTGGAAACGATCCTAAAAATCCTACCAAAAGGAACCAGACCCGGGCATAGGGGAGCAGTGGGCCACTTTGCCCGGGACTACAATTTTGAAGGGGCCTATTTTAGAGATGTACATGCAGGGGAAACCGGGCAACATTGGATCGCTGGAAACGATTCTAAAAATCCTAGCAAAAGGTTGGAGGAACCAGGCCCTGGCATAGGGGGGCAGTGGGCCACTTTCCCGGGACTACAATTTTGAAGGGGCTTATTTCAGGGGCGTACATGCAGGGGGACACCGGGGCACATTGGATGACGGGGCACAATGAATCATGATGATTTTCCACAAATGTCAATACACAACAGTACGGCTGCTACTTCATCTTCTCAAGTCAAAACATCTGCCATCATTTTTGTGAAAGACTTGTCTTCTTGAGCATTGATGTACAGTGTACAAGCTAAGCAAGCTAATTTTAAGCCAAAATTAATATTCAGGAGTACTCGGAATTTTCGTTATAGAGCCACAACTATTTAGACTTCTCTAATTGTACTATATGAGGTGAAATTAAGATTGTTTTAGAAGTATTTCTTGTCCAAACTGCAATCACTGTGCTTGCTCTTTAGAGAGATGTAAGGTTATCTTTCTCAATGGTATATGTGGGGCAGTGTGAATCGGGGCACAGTGAATCACTTCTGGGACTTGATTCAGTGTACAAAGCTTTGGAATTTTCCCCCAACATGGTATTAGAGTTAAAGATTTAGGTTTACTTGTACTTTTTAATTATAGAATTAATAGAATGTCGAATAAGGGTGGGGGTCAGGTTTCATGGAAATTAAATAACTTGGGGTTTTTTAATAGTTGATTACAAGGCACGCTACCGTAACTCTTTCTCTTGGGAATTATAATTTTCCCTATTCCAAATTGGTCACAAAAAAACAAAAACCCCTTTCTTCCTGTTGAAAAATGCCTTGTTTTTGGTTGTGTTACATACATTGCCCTGCCTGTTTAGGAACAGAACAAAAACAAGGAAAAAATACTTAACTTGAGGAGAGGTCGATGTTGCGTGTTTCCTTTGTAGTCCTCTATTTCGTTAAGGACTCCTGAGGCTACGAGTTTGTCAAGAGCTACAACCTTCAACAAAACCAATGTAACCGCATTTTTCACAAATTTGGAGGAAATTATGACTAAGCACAAATTTTCTCCACATGAAATGTATAATGCTGATGAGACTGCTTGCCATACTGTGCAGAAGGTGAGTCGTCAAAGGGTGGTAACTGCAAAGAAAGACAAGCAAATTGTGATTTCGGCTGAAAGAGGAAACCTAGTGACCATACTTGCGGTTGTAAACGCCGCAGGTAATTCCATCCCACCTTTTCTAGTTTTCCCACACGTAAATTTTAATAAATTCATGCTAAATAGCGCTCCACCGGGATCTGTAGGCACAGCTTACAAAACAGGTTGGATGACGAAAGAAAATGTTTTGGCATTCATGGAGCACTTCGTTCGTTGCACGAAATGCTCCAAGGAACGTCCTGTGTTTCTCCTCCTTGATATAGACGTTGCAAAGCACAATGGTGAGATTATGCCTCCCCGTTGTAGTCACACACTTCAGCCCGTGGATGTCTCAGTGTATATACCATACACAACCTTTTACACCCAGGCATCCAATGCTTTCATGGTCAACCACCCTGGTCAACGCATTGCCATTCACGATATTGCTGGGCTTGTGGGAAAAGCTTACCCTTTGGCATTTACCCGTAAAAACATTGTGTCTAGATTCAATGCAACGGGGATTTCCCCCTTAAATCCAAATGTGTTCACAGAAGAGGACTTCATGTTCTCTTATATCACTAACTGCTCGATCCCTGCACAACAAGAAACAGCAGTTACTGTCACGTCTAGTGAAGGTTCTCTAACCAAGGAGACTAACACCACTGTGCCATTAAGTTCAACTGTGGCAACAACACGCTTCACCTCAACAGATAGGCCTACCCCATTAACTGCACCAAGCTCACTGCCCCAACCGGGTACCTAACATGTTGCTACGACCAGTAGTTTTTCAGGCTCCTGCGGCAGGTCTACCAGCAACATCCTGACAGAGGAGATCAACCCCTTTCCTAAAGCAGCACCAAGGAAATTTAAAAGGCAACAGGAAAAGGGGTGCCACGCTCACTTTAACCGCGACTCCTGTCAAAAAGCACCTGAAGAATGCCGAAGAGAAGAAGAAACATAGTCAAAGGCCAACCCATAAATAAACTCTGACAAAAGGGCATCTTTGACAAGGAAACTTCATCTGCCGGTGACATTGACAATTGCCTGCTGTGTGATGACAATTAATACTTGAGTTTTAGTGATTTAGAGGATGTCACCAATGTCAATGATGACATTATTTTCCCTGAGGAGATATACGATCTAAAACGGAGATTTTGTTTGGTCTAAGTTTCCTACAAAGAAAACTTTTTGCCTCTAAATCGGCCAGATCATTAGTATTTCACAAGACCCACATACAAATGGCACTTCTTTTAATGTGACATTTTTAAGACGGAAAAAAACCCCAAGTCTTTGAATGTGGTTTTGCGTTAAATGTTTGCTTTACTCTGCCAATGAATGTTTAAGAGATTCTTTATAACATAGTTTACAATTAAACTACACTTTAATAAAATAAATGTGGTTTGGTTTCACTCTGGAACTTCATTGAATCATATTTACCACTGATTACAAAAGTACTTAATGAGCAGTTTGAAATGGGGCCTACGTTTCCCATCTGGCCTGGGCCTATTACCAGCATTGGCCGGCCCTGGGAGAAACTGGAAAACTTGGGAATAATCGAGACAATCCAGACAGCAGCACCACCGGGAGCAGCCAGAATACAGACATAACACGCTTTTCGAAAATTAACTTTACGCCCTTTTTTCGCCTTTCTTTTGCACGTAGCCGTTAGAGAAGCAGCACGCACCCTCTTCCTCTCTTCTACACCCCAGTCTCCTGTACCTGTCACCATCCCAACCGCCGACGACTCAGCCTAACGTGCCATCATCACCATTTTGGGAGTTTGGGAATACTCAACATCTTTCCCATATGAATTAATGGTAATTGCATCTTCACTTTAGGCCATTTCGGCTTACGAAAAGTTTTTATATGAACTTTCGGATAACGGGGGGAACCTGTACCGAGGAGACTTGCTGGCACTTGATCTCCAGTGTTACCTATCAGTTGCTACTGGTGTGAAAACTCAATGAATATAAACAAAAAACAATAAAATGGCCCCAAACCCAGAAGAACAGCAAATGCCGCCTATGTGAAACAAAGGATGAGATGTTAAACCACATCATGGCTCAAAGGGAATATATTCCAGGGTGGGAACATTCATACACTGGGAACTGTGCAAATGTAGTTTCGACCAAATAAACAAATGTTATCAGCACAAACCAAAGGCTGCCGTGGAAAACAAAAAGAATAAGATACTCTAGGATTTTAAGATCCAGACCGAACACCCCATCCAGGCGATAAGAGGACATGCAAGATTGTGCATGTGGCTGGGCCAGCAACTGAAAGAAAGCGAAACATTGGGAAAATACCAGGACATCGCTCGGGAGTCACAAAAAGTGTGGAACATGAAGATTAGGATTATGCCTATAATAATTGTCTTTATTCGACTGCGAGGCGTACAAAGAAATTGTTAAGGGCCCACTCTGTGATGGCTTTGTGGTTATGGCTTTGACGGTGACGTACGGCATTTATTTCCCTTCAAATGTTTTCAGAAGCGATTCTTTCGAGGCTTATTTTTCTTAGAAAGATTTATTTGGTTGAAACGTAACCCCAACCAAACCCCGAAACACGAGAAAAAACTGCCGTTGTAGTCGACTCTATACGTTTTAAATTTGCGTTTCATTCGGTGCAAACCCTTTTTTCTGAAACTTCCAACGACATTAATATATACTAGGAAGGGACGGCTCAAGGTACTGGCAACACCAGCAGTCACCCAGGGCACCAAGTGCTAGGGGGCGTCTGTCATATGTCTGAGATAAGACTTTACACATACAACAGTGCTGTAACTTTAACCCCATCCAATAATAAAATGGTCTCAACACAAATCTGAGGAGTCCGAGAAAATAAAAATAAAATACTCCGGGACTTTGACATTCAGACCGACCAGCAAGAAACCATCTAGATGATAGCATTACTAAAATACGCTAAAATACTGAGGTGAGAGCTGGAGTATTGAGGAGTCTTGCTGTCACTTGATCTCCACAACTAATGTGAAAACTCACTGATTACAAATACTAATAATATATTTATATTCTTGTAAAATTTCCTGTAAATAAGATATTGTAATAATTTGGGCTATCGCTTTCCCTAATATAATATTGAAAAGACTGCCCCTCTTCCAAACAATGGATGACAAATAGAGTGTGTTATCCTAAACTCTGCGTCGGTAATTTTCAAACTCCAGTACAAAGTCTGGAGTTGACTTTGTTTTCCTACCGTAACAAGAACAACAACAACAAGAACAGTCCCCACCAAAATTAGGAGTGTAGACCGATATGTGAAATTCATATTCCCTACCGTGATTTGAACTCAAAACCAACTAATTACCAGGAGGCTGTCTTAGTGACTGAGCTAAATTTACAAGTCTTACATATTAACGAAAATGTATCATACAGATACGCACGGGCTTATTCCATTCTTATATACATATATAATCTTTTATTTATTATATAT
>VCCN01006896.1:5094398-5105420 GCA_006491835.1 Architeuthis dux
TATCAATATACAATGAAAACATTTGGAAGCAAATAATTGGATATTGATTTTACTTGTAAGGGAGGTAACCTCTTCAAAAATCATACAGTGTTGTCTCCCTTGGAAACTTGAATTTTATTTTTCATGTTTTGCGTTAAATTGTTTTTTATTGCTATTAATTAATTTTATCTTAGTTTAGCACAAAGCCAAATGAGAGCAGTGATAACATGAATATTGTGTTGCGCTAACTTCCAAGAAAATGCTGAAGATTATGATTCGCTATGGATTAAAAATAGCGTCGTCCGTCATTTTAAAAGTGGGTAACTTCTTTAATTTAAAATTGAATAACTCCTTTATATTTAAAGATATTTCAATGAAATTTTGTATAAAGGTTGGGAGAGGAATGAATACTTTGGTATAGTGAGTTATGGGCGATCCGATTGTTTACGTTTTATAAACAAAAATAATATTTTTGGTTCCAATTGGAAAAAGGTTTTTATTCTTGATGATTTTTTCTGAAATTTAGTTAGAATATTGGGGAAACCCCTGGAATTAAAAAATGGTGAGTTATGGCCGATCCGATTGTTTGTTTATATTTTATATGAAATTTAAAATTAAATAACTTTATTTTTAAAGATATTTCAACGAAAAGTTTTATGAAGGTTGGGGTAGGTATGAAGACATTGGTGTAGTGAGTTATGGGCGCCCCGATTGTTTGTTTACGTTTTATAAACAAAAAACATGTTTTTGGTTCCAATTGGTTTAAAATTTAGGTATTTTACTAGGGGATAAATACAGATAGGTGATTTTAAAAAATGGCCAGATAGAGTAATCAAAATAGGTTTTCCGTCGGAGACCTTTATACGTTTGAGACTTTTTAACTCGGTGTGAAACATGTAACTATCTCAGTCACCACAGCAGACATTGCTACTCTTCTTTATTAGGTATTTGCATCGTATCTGGTGAAAAAAGGGGTTTCTGCTGGAAACTCCCTTGAATAAGCGACATTCACCCAATAACGGCTGGAGAAAAGACCAACAGAAATGTTGTGTTAAAAGAAACAAAGGTGAGGATATTAAACTATGAAAATGTTTCAGTGTTCTAAACGTTATAAATATTAAAATTCTAAAACTTTTTAAAAACCTTAAAATTCTTAAAATTCATAAAATTCTGATGAACATAGTTCCGCCTTGTGTATTGGATTGATGTCTGCCTTCTGATGTACATCTTACGGCTGTTTAGACCATTTTCAACATCCCGTAATCTTTTGTAGGTCTGAGCAATTTTTCCTGGGTATATTAATTAGAAAATGCTAACAAATCAGTTAGTGTCTCAAACACTTGATTTAAGGTGATCACAATAAGCGGCCTCCGCTGTGTATCCTTCGCTTTGCTGTGGTTTCAGTGGCAAGTAGGTTTTTAACCGGGCTTGGGACCAGCTATGGCGACTGTTTGAAGAAAGCTACAGTTTGTTGTTCATTCCTGTAGACTCCTTGTGGAGCATAAGGCCGCAACCACTTTGATGTGGTTTCAGTAGCAAGTAGGTTTTTAACCGGGCTTGGGACCAGTTATGGCGACTGCTACGCTGTAGGTTGTTTTTTTTCTATCAGAAACACTTTCTCTTAGATGGACTGCATTGCAGATCTAAAGGGCTCCAACTGCCCTGCTATTTACCCATAGCTGGGGGTAGAAGTGGATTCATGCCTTTCCCAAGGGTATTAGTGCGAAACTCGAATTCGTTCCGCCGATTCCGCATTCCGGGTCGGTAACCGTTACGCCATTCTGCACCTACAAGTTTAGCATTAACTTGCACAAATTCAACGACGGGATAAAAACTTTTAACTTTTGTTTCTTTTCTTTTCTTTTTTTTATTGTACTAAACTTAGCTTACTACAAGTCTATAAATCATTATTATTTAAATTGTCATGACTACTTTTTACCTTCATCTTAAATTTTCTTAGTTGCTTTTTATCGCAACTTTTTGCTCAGACCGATTACCCTCCAGCTGTGAGCAAAAATAGCGTTGATCGGAAAATAAAGAAGAAGCCTTTTGCAATCAACGCTATTTGCAATCAACGCTATTTGCTCACTGTACTGGAGGGTAATCGGTCTGAGCAAAAAGTTGCGATAAAAAGCAATTAATATAATTTAAGATGAAATTAAAAAGTAGTCATAAAAAAGATTTAAATAATAATGATTTATAATATTTCATCCAACAAAAATAATAACGGAGAAAAGTTTCTAAGTGTTGGGTGAAAAATGCTCACACGAAAATTTACCACAGAAAAAAGCCTACACGGAAAAAAGCCCACACGGAAAAAAGACCACACGGGAAAAAGCTCACACGGAAAAAAGCCCACACGGAAAAAAGCTCACACGGAAAAAAAGCCCAATGGAAAATATTTTTTTTGCGTTTAGATGAGGTCCCATATAAATTTAGATTGATATTTCGGAAACCAAAAGCTCTGTTTATTTTTCTATTTTTTTAGGGAGATAATGAAAATTTGAAACTATATATCTTTGGTAAAAGTTACTTAATTCGACTCTTTACCAAGGTCAACTTCATTTGATGAGATGCCCTGCTAGAGTGTTCAAAGTTTGTTTTTCATTGCTCAGTAGAAGTTGAAGCTGTACTGCTAGTCCTTATGTCGCCAATACTTCGCTAGCAAAGCTTTGAAAATTAATTCTTATTTACTTATTTACTAATTGCATTATGTATGTAATAAAAAAATTGAATTAATTATATTGAAAATTCCGGAACATTAGATTTGGTTAAACTTTACATTTCTCGATAAATAGTTTTCAGTTTTATTTAATAAGTTTTTGAAAAAGAATCTTTAAAAATTATTATTTGAGCATATTTTTTATTTGCACAATCTTAAAGACTATAATATATCTTATTTAAAAAAAAAAAACAGCTACAAACTTCCCAAACAAAAGATTATTTTAGTTTCATCGCATTATTTATTTATTTATTTATGTCAATTTTTACATCTCTGGAAAAGGTTTAAAATATAATTTTAACTGATTTAATTTCTCCGTACGGGGGGTACCTATGAACTGAATATGTACGCAAGAAAGCACCTATTAAATGTAATGTTTTTATGCACACAAGAAACGTGAAAAATATAGATAAAATTAGAAATACATACAAAAGCTCCAAAACGTATATTCTTTTATTAGAAAGTATAATTAAACAAAATATTTATCAGAAATTAAAGCAAATGAAATGAAACGTCTGTCTTTTGTTCCTTTACCAGATTGCACACCATGAATTCGTTCGTTTAGGGTATTTTGAACCAGAACATAAATGTATTCACGGTGCACCATCTGATAAACAACAAAAGACAAGCGTTTTATTTCATTATTGCCTTAATTTCTGATGAATATTTTGTTTAATTATACTTTGTAATACAAAATTATGAACGGAAAAATAATTTTGGTGTGGGCTTTTATCGTGTGGGCACTTTTCATGGAACCGTTCTTAGAACACGATTTATTTCCCTTCCATTACAACTCAGTAAAAATGGTTAAACATATTTGCCCAAATACCTACTTAAAAAGAATGGTTTTGTAAACAGAGCCTTTGGTTTCCGAAATATCAATCTGAATTTATCTGTGGCCTAAACGCAATAAAAATTATTTTCCATGTGGGCTTTTTTCCGTGTAGGCTTTTTTCCGTGTGGGCTTTTTTTCCATGTGGGCTTTTTTCCGTGTGGGCTTTTTTCCGTGTGGGCTTTTTTCCATGTGGGCTTTTTTTCATGTGCGCTTTTTTCTGGCTACAGGGTACTCAATAAGGATTGAACCCACTTCAGTACTAATAGTCTACGAGACTAGTTTGCTGGTATATGTGTGTGAAATCTCAAGGGGAGTACTTTGAAGCGGACTAAGGCGCCAGGGAGGCTACTTTATCGTTGATAATAAATGACTGGATACTTTCCGGGCAGACCTCGTATTAAGAAAGGATTTAAAGTTAATAAACCTGATTTCAAGGGAAGTAACTTTTCTTATAAAAACCCAGAGTTATTTCCCTTTGTACTAAAAGCGGTTATTTCATGTGGTTGATTTAGTATCAATAAAAAGATGAAAGATAAATCAGTTAAGAAAGCTAGAACGCACTCAGAGAGCGCATACCTCTGCCAATGCCGTACACTAACTAAAAACTGATTTACGGTTCGTTTTTAACCCCTTTCCATGTCGAATAATAATTTTTTTAATATCTCTTGATTGAATCTACATTCCCTCAAACAAAGCAATTAAATTCTCGTTCAAATAGTTCTACGGACGATTGAACACTTTTTTGTTGTTTGTGTTGTTAACACGACGTTTCAGCCGATCCATTCTTCGACCTTCTTCAGGTGTAATATCTGAATGTGATGGGATAAACAGAAGTTGTTTTTTTTTAATTTCAAAGGAGGTAACCATTATAACGTAGGATTCGGGTGTTTCTTTTCGTGGTTGGGCCTGTTGAGCAGCGGAAGCCACATCGGGTTGAACTCTGCACTTGTCAGACTAATGCATTCGGTCGACATGTTGATATGTGCTGCCTCGTTGATTTTCTTCTTTTTCCAACAGCGTTCTCTGTCAATAATCTGGACTTCCTCCCAGAGAGAAGTCAAAACTATAGAAAATATCTAAACAATTAAATTCTATTTCGAATAAATAAATCAGATCAGGAGAGATACAGAGGAAGGCCAAGAACAACTCTACCAGTAAAATTAAAAAGTGACCTTGATAAACACGCCAACTCCGATCCCACACTAAAAAAACACATACACAAAAGACCTATAATTGACACAGGGAATGACCTGAACTCAGATGACTAGCCGGAGACAGAGAGGCGTGGAGAACAATGGTAGACAAGATATGTGATTCCCAAGAATTTGCCCTACCCAACGTAAAGGCGATAAATAATAATTTACTCAACGTGCCAGATTAACCTAAGATTGGTAAATACCGAGCTTGCCTCGACGTGAACCAATGCTTAACAAACGAACTTAGCAACCTATTGCGACAGTATTGAGTTCGATCCTCACTGGGTGACACATACTTGTGGCCTTGTGCCAGACTAATCAATGTTTAATAAATACCTAGCATACCTGGCAGGGAAGTTGTGGTTAACAAATAGTGACAATTTATCCGTCCTTATGATGAAACACACGGAATTAGCAGATCACTTCCTCTATACGTTTTTCTTATTCAGTCATGCAATTCAATTACTAATTTCGGCGTTGGTTTCATACTATGATGACGTCATCTTCTGCTGTTGTAAAATCAGGGGAAATCTCATTTAGACTGGGGACTGGGAACGGTTGCAACATTTTTTGCATTTCTCTCAGTTACTCAGAAACTATTTGGACTAGACCAGTGGTTCCCAACCTTTCCGAGTCATTCCCCACTTTTGTCAATAAGATTACTAGTAACCCCACCCTTCCATTTATGCAACAAAGAATAATTTCAAATAATAACTTTATTTTATATATAATTGAACAGATTCATACTAAGAATTAGTTTAATTTTATAATTGTACAGCTGCTACTGTGTATTTGTTACTCAAAGAAAGCAAGTGAAAATAATTAGGAACACATCATTTAAATTCCAATTTATTACAAGAAAAAATAAGCATTCTGCTATCGTAACCGATATACACATCAATGTGATCTCTGTTCTTATTTTTGGCTACTAGTTCGATTTGTGGGTCTATTTTCGAGAAACATATCACCACTACCCTTAAGCTAAAAACATTCACCACAACTTTTATTTTCATCTAACAGTCTTATTCCCCCCTTGGTCTACCTAAATTCCTTGGGGGTGAAATCCCCCCCCCTCTGGTTGGGAACCACTGAACTAGACCAACTACATTTTTCATATATTAAACTTACATCTGTCTGTTAATTACCCATACCATTTAAAGCTTATTACATATGACATATCATTCACAATATTTATTTGAATGGAAGAAATCAGATGTTACAACTGACCCCAACCCTGGGGACAGTTGCAACACTAATCAGGGGCGGTTGCAACATGTTAAAAATACATTATATTTCACCAATTAACTTTTGCTTTTTGTCAATAACAATAGTATTCTTGAAATATGTATTGTTTTATAATAATATTATTGTATTATTTATTTATCAAATAACAGTTATTGAGTTTTGTTTGTTTATGCATAGAACATGGGTCTACTTTGAGACAATGTGAAGATGTTACAGATGCTATTCAATCTCTCCATATTTCAGTGTTAGACAGGATGAATGAAACAATTTGCAATGCAACACACTTTTATTAAACATGTATTTATTGTACAAAATTGCAACTGTTTTTAAAAACTGTTTTTTGTCACACTCCAACGAATGTGAACTGCGACCTTGGGTTTCCTGATAGGCGCACAGACATTCGAAAATGACACAGTTAAAAAGCTTTTAAAAACCTTTTAAAAAACACAGACATCTCAAAATGACACAGTTAAAAAGCTTTTAAAAACCTTTTTAAAAACTCAGACATCCCAAAATGACATAGCTAAAAAGCTTTTTAAAAACACAGACATCCCAAAATGACACAGCTAAAAAGCATTTAAAAACCTTTTAAAAAACACAAACATCCCAAAATGACACAGTTAAAAAGCTTTTAAAAACCTTTTTAAAAACTCAGACATCCCAAAATGACATAGCTAAAAAGCTTTTTAAAAACACAGACATCCCAAAATGACACAGCTAATGAACTTTTTAAAACTTGTTACAATTGTCCCCAACCCTATCAGTCATGACAGAACACCATGTGCTAGCTAGGCACACTGACCGTGACCCATGCTAACCATGTCACTTGGAAGTCAACAAAACAATGATTCAAACTAATTAAGTTTTGATTAATTCATGCCAACGGTCAGGACAGTATGACAAAATTACGGCTCGTGAAAAAATTACTTTCATTCTTCCAAAACACGTTTTTTTTTCAATAAATGCAGCAGCATATGTTGAATGTGTCTTCTGTCCTCCTTGGGGGGCGGGGTCTAACTGCGCATGTGCAGTATGAGTGTCATCACTCTAGCATGTTTCTGATTGGAGGAATAAGACTTGTAACGGACACATACATATTGTTGCACTCACACACTCCGGTCAACAAGTGAAAACACTTGACACACAATTTTCCAGATTTTTATTCCGAGAAATAAAGTTATCTTGTCTTTTAGATAACCAATTTTCACATGACATGAAAATAATGTACTTGCCTCGCAACATGATACCCTTTGCAGACAATAAGTCTGGCAAACCTTTGTATTCTTGTCACCTTACATTTCATCTTGGATTTTTGATGATACCCAGTTCACCGGCCGATATTTCGACCAGCCACACATCCACCACTCACCTCTTACTATAAGAAGACAGCTATTCTTCATTCTTTGTTCAATCGTTGTTGTGTTGCCTAACAAAACTATGATCTGTTCCACAGAGACGCGCCTCACACCTCTGATTATGTACGTACGCATTCCTACATACACACTCTCTTCTTTAACATCTTCAACCAACGAAGAACTCTTTAACACTTTACTAAGTAGTATACGAACTCTTTGAATGCATTCTTCTTCTTCTCATCAACTGAGAACTATTTGTTATATCTTCTGTAATAAATATACTTCTTATTATCGTTGCTAAGTATGTGTATTCTTTATTCTCATTGGTTTGTTACTATGTGCAACTTGCATCTTGCAACATGCATGTATTTCATTCCTTTTACTACTGCAGAAACGTTCAGAGAACGAAAGATCTCTCTTATGCGCATTGTTAACATTTGCCCTTTCTTTCTCTAGTATAATCAGCACCATAGCTTTACAACTGCAGGAACAGACCCTTAAGGCTATTATCACTATAGGCACTATTACTACTGCTGCTACCATTAGCTTACAGTTAGAGATTACTACGCCTCATCATTGTCTGCGTTTACACCGTAATTTTATATGGAGTCAGATATATTTAATAGAGGAGTTAGATTTAATATTTTAGCCTTAATCATATCAACATTAACTTCTATTCACAGACTTGTTGCAACCGTCCCCAGTCTTCCCTACTTTATTTTTCGTGACACATACAACATAGTAGACTTCTAAAACATATCTACGGGACACATATATCCCAGCAGTCATAAAAACCTCGGGATATATATGTCCCAGTAGTCTCGAAAGGATTAAACGGAAGTTATTACAATTAGCGCCGTGTCCGTTTCGTAACTGAGTTCATTACCTAAAATTAGTGGGCTAAACTTACAAATTAATAAACCAACTCTAAAGCTGAGGCTGACGTACCTTTATAATGTGAGAGAGCCGCATACGCCAGTCGAACATTTCTCTCAAACATTTTTCTCTTGTGAGAAGTGCTCGTTAAGATCTGATGGGCGTGTTCAACGGCGCACCGTTTTTTCTCGACGCTGTCAAAACTGCAAAAGGAAAAACGTTTCGATAAAATAAAACTCGTTTCACATATAGTCTCTGTACAATGTTTTATTTATAGTTCCTCCAAAAATATGTCTTTTATCAATTTTATAGCGACAAAGTACAAAAAGGGGTGGCCTGATGGATTGTACATAAACAACATCCAAATTAACTTAATTAAGTAATTAGGGTTTCACGGTTGCTTCCCCTACCCTCGAGAAAGAGAAAGAAATGAAGGACAAACGTGTATCGTTATGAAGTACTAAACAATGAGTTAACAGACCATAATATTCCTTCCAGAGGCGGATCCAGGGATCCAGATGACTCTTGAAGACCCGCAGAATTTTTCCGAAAATTTTTATTTATACTGTTTTCTGAGCGTCTTCCGAGTTTTAAATCTTTTCGTCTCAACACATGACAAACTTCAATACCCTTAGAATGTTTCCGAAAATGTTTTTATTTATCTTAATTTCAGTTTTAGCCAATCTTGGGTGCATAATTTTCAAAATCTTCGGGCAGAAAGGCTGGATCTGCCCCTGCCTTCCCAGAAATTTTACACATGGTGTTATTATTACCATTATACATCGATTCCCCGAAAATTACCAAAAAGCCGAAATGATGGCGTAATACAAATAATCAATTACCACCTTAATTTATTGGGAAAGATTTGTAAACGTTTCCAGACCCCAAAAATAACCTTGTGTGATATTTTCGCTACGATTGACAGTGTTGCAATGACTAGTAATGGCGAGTAGTTTTGGGGCAAATTTGCAGGATGTTTTGTGTGCCTAAAAACAACTGTGTGATAGAAAATGCGTGAAGCAAGGCAGTCAAGCATATAGCCGTATTTCAAGCCTTCAACATCAGCCACAGCAGACGACTAACCTTGATCTTCGACATCGAGGCAAGCAGACATTGGTAGGTCTGGGAGGGCTCAACATTTTTAGCATTAAATACATTTTTTCTTGCTCTGCTCTAAATGTATTAAACTAAAGTTAAGCGTGTTAGAGTGGATGCATATATGTAGTTGAGTGGGGGCAGTATAACAGCAAAAGGTACACATACAACTGTGGGGTCCAAAGATTTAAGACAACAAGTTAGTTCCCTTGAATACACGGACAGAGTCGAAAATAATCTCTTACTTAAAAATTGTTTTCGATCGCGCAAGACGAGGTTAGAAAACAACGAAAAAGAGAAAGTTGAAAGTGTGTATCAAGTAAAAAAAAACTTCATATAGCTCATCGCAAATAAATTTTCTTTTATTTAAGACTATTTCAAAGACAAAACTTGTTTTTAATTAAATTAAAATAATTAAATTAAAATAAAATAAAAAGTGTATTATTTTAAAAAGTCTTACATAGAGAGCTGAAGTTTTTGTTTGAACAGTCTGTTGCTAGTTATATTTACTGGCTACAATGTTGTATTAAAATAAATTATAAAATAACTTTGTATAAAATTGTGTATCAAATCATTATTTAATTGTTTTATACATATTAAAATAATTTTAGGATGATCAGTCACGTGTCACAAATTTACTTAGTTTTGTCTTTGAAATAGTCTTAAATAAAAGGAAACGGTACACATACAATAGTGGGGTCCAAAGATTTAAGACAAAAAAGTTATTTCTCTTGAATACACGGACATAGACGAAAATAATCCCTTACTTAAAAATTGTTTTATTATAAGACGAGGTTAGAAAACAACAAAAAGAGAAAGATAAAGGTGCGTATTATGTAAAAGAATTAACTTCATATGGCTCATCGCAAATAAATTTCCTTTAAGACTATTTGTCTTGGGCGATCGAAAACAATTGTTAATGGATTAGTTTCGTGTATGTCCGTGTATTCAAGGGAAATAACTTTTTTGTCCTAAATCTTTGAACCCCACTGTTGTAAGTGTACCAGCAAAATCATTGCAGAAATCGGTTAATTAAACAATGAATATTGACTTACAATGAGACAAGTGAGCTGATTGGATCTTCTGGTCGATTAGTGATTAAATTTTCGATGGCTTCCCTCATCAAATTGCCAACGGAATTTCGCTCTGGAAAAAGTCAAAAGAAAAACAAAGAAAACACAAAACGTTAATATTTCGACAAGTTCCTTGTTGCTGTTTAAGACACACATTAAATCTCGTGTTCAGTATTTTAGGTTTGCAGACCTACCAAGATTCCCGCATTTCGTGGGAGACTTCCGCATTTTGAAGCTAAGTTCAATCCCCCTCCTCCGTATGTAATGAATTTGTACGAATCTCCTGCATTGAAAAAAAGATGCCTGTAAATATTTTTCCCTCCTATTTGCAGACCTACCAAGTCTCCCGCATTTTGTTGATTATCTTGGTTTACAATAATGCTAAGATAGGTTTTCAATACACTGCAAGAGCTGTTTTAGAGCTTGTAGAATCGTTGGGGGTGGCGAGGCGAAGATAATGTTCAATTCTAGAAGCTCTAAAACAGGGGCATTCTTTAGGAAATCTCTCTCCTGAGAATGTCTAAACCTTGGCAGGTCTGAGTTTAGGGCTATCATCGGCCTCTTCGAAGCAGACGATCCTTATAGGGCTGACCTGTGAGGACCGTATGGAATCAAACCTTGGCCACACAAAAACATAAATAAAGTG
>VCCN01006896.1:5179546-5198131 GCA_006491835.1 Architeuthis dux
GTTGCTTATTTTGTGGATTTTTCCATGATCATTTGTAGAACATATGACATTAACCAAATATTGATTAGTGTAGAAACCATCAAGCAAAACTGTCACCAAAAGGTTGGTCTGGTTGGCTATGTATGTATGTATGTATCACACATACAGGCCGCATCAATGGAGCTAGAGGGCTGAAAGTTTAAACTTTTACTCCCTATAATTTCAAGTTTCTATTATGAACGGTTAGAGCTGGGCAAAGTCCAGATGGATACATAGATAGATATAAATGTGTGAACACATGAATAACCTAAACCTTTGGTAGCAGTGATAATATTAGGTTAATGAAAAGTGATGTCACTGGTTACATAATCATCGTTTATAATCAATACTAGTTAATACAAAAATTGACAGATATATTTGAATTTCTATGAAACTATTAATGAAAATAATAATAGCAAATTTGTTTCAGTTGAAGAGTCCATAGTTTCAAAAGGTGGGAAGGAGCTAATTTTATCAGCAAAATTTTTACCCCTGAGTGGAAGAGTCAAGTGTTACGGACGGCAAACCAAGAAAATCATACTGTTCATTATATAAGTATAGTAACTTAACATGAATTAGTATCAGACCACCTATATACCTGTCGTATTTGATAACGTTCTCAGAATTTCAAACAAAAAAGTGTTGCTTATTTTGTGAATTTTTCCATGATTATTTGTAGAACATATGGCATTAACCAAATATTGATTAGTGTAGAAACCATCAATCAAAACTGTCAAAATAGGTTTCTTCAGTTTTCAAGTTGGTCTGGCTGTAATTATGTATCACGCATCCAGGCCACATCAATGGAGCTTAAGAGCTGAAAGATTTAAACCCTTATTATGTCTAGAAAAAACGTTTTTGGGGGTTTTCAGAATTTCCCCCCAAATAGGTTTTAAGAGGGGGGTTCAATTTGCAATATAAATTTATGCTAAATTGGTCCCTTAGTTGTGTCCAGCAGCATTAAAGCTTGTTTTTCTGAAAACTAGGACTTTGTTAGTGATCATTGCCCAAAAACAGGCGAGAAAAGTAACTTATTCATTGATCACCCCTTTTTCCAATTTGCTGCCAAAAGACATTGGTCACATGACAGTGTCTACTGAGTGACTAGCTAGACCTGTTGATTAATGTATTAATTAAATTAATTAAAACATTAATTAAAATTATTGATCAAATATTGATTGCCGAAAGGTAGGTTCATTTCTTTCATCTTTTACGAAAATGTTTCCTTTCTGAATATAAAGATGTTTCAAACTTTTGAAATTTAATTAAAACTAGCATTCCAAGGGAAATTATGAATCACCACCATCCATATATGCTATGTTGGGGGTTATTAATTAAAAAGTTAGTCTGTGATCACTATGTCTGAATTTTCAAAAAACAAGTGGGCACAAACTAGTGACCAATTTAGCAAAAACTTACATAGAAAATTGAACACCCCACTAAAACCCTATTTTTGAGGGGAATTTTCAAAAAACAAAAAAAAGCATTTTCCCTATTCATTGAGGGGAGTGTGTGTACAAAACTTTATGTTTCTACTATGAATGGTTAGAGCTGGCCAAAGTCCAAATACATATATACATATAAATGTCAAAACACATGAATAACCTAAACCCAGCAACAGTATTTAAACTAGTGTTGTGGGTAGCAGTGATTAATTATGACTACATTCAGGACAGACTTTAACATCTCAATAAGGCTGGCCTTAGGATTCCTGGCACCCCAGGCAAGCTGAACCATGGACCCATTAAAGTCTGACTGGGCTTGTCATTGGTCATGAGAATTTCCTTTGCCTTCCTTTCTCCTGAAAAATCTGACTTCGCATCAGGAATCTTTTTATTTTGACTGTTTTTATTCTGTTTAATTTATTCATTTTCCAATTTGTATTTGGAAAGTCCTGCTGTTTCAGACAAGTAACAGGTGCCCCCCAGCATTTGGCCCCCTTGGCGCCTGCCCATGTTGCTGGTACCTAGGACCAGCCCTGCATCTCAACAAAAGGTTCTTCCCCATGTTTGGTGGGATTCAAAGGGAATTTTTATTACAAACCTGGATAGACTGTTACTGCACACACGCTACAGTGAGCAATTGGCTCGACTGAATGACGTATTGGAACAGGAAATCAGTTGGTGATTTTGATGCATGTCAACGACCATCCTTATGTTGCAAATTCAATACAGCAAATGATCATAGAGCTGGGTTGGGAAGTTCTTCTACGTGCAACATATTCTCCAGATCTCTCACATTCAATCACTTGTTACACTCCATACAACACTCCTTGTCTCATGATATTGAAATCAAATCAAAACTGAAATCATTCTTTTATGATTGAATACACAATTTAACTGGAAGGTGGTGTAACATCATAAAAAGCTAAGGAAAATACTTTGATGACTCAATAACAGAAGCCTAAAAGGAAAAAACCCTGCGAGATTTTTTGAAAAATTCTGAGGGTCTTCCAGAAGACCCTGGAAGACCCTCAGAATTTTTCAAAAAATCTTTATTTCTACTGTTTTCTAAAGTGAGTGTCTTCCAAGTTTCAAATCTTCAAGACCCTCTGAAATTTTCAGAAGATTTTTATTTATCTTAATTTCAGTAGCTGATATGCACTGAAACACAATTTTTGCCAATCTTGGATAGATAATTTTCAAATTTTCAGACCCCCCCCCCCCTAAAAGCCTACCCCAATTTTGGAAGACAGTCAGCTCAACAGGCTGGATCTGCCCCAGGGTGGGATAACAAAATAAACTTAACATATCAATTCCCACAGGTTATGAACATTTTTAATCTTTTTTTCCCAAAAAAATGTCGGAAACTTTTGCATAATAAAAAAAATACATGTATCCATGTATACAAATGTATAATTTGCTAAAATTGCTTCATCATGCAAAATCCTTTTAAATTTTTTATACTTTTGAAAAGAGCAGTTTTTGAACTAAAGCTTAATTTTTTTATACAGACTCTGCAAATGTCAGCCCTGTCAGCTGGGGCCTAGAATTCGCCGACTGCATCCCCTGCAGAGGAGTAAGAACCCCCCAAACAGTGGCCAACCGTTCTTTCACCAAAGTCGCAAGACTCTATTAAAAATTTTTTAAAAAAACCTCTGTCTTTCGAAATTTAAAACTGACGTCAGCTTTAAATGACCCATCAAGGGTTGATATGCCGCTAAACAAATCAATCAATCTGCAAATTTCAGATTGTGGATTATACAAATGACTCAAAAATGAAAATGAAAAGTTTTTATTTAACATTAATAATCATTGTGAAAGTGATGATAAAAAATATCTCCTACTCACCATTTCAGATTCTTTTCTAAAATAATTCATCCCATAGAAAAATATCAGTGAATTTTTTCACGAGGATCAACTTGTAGAGTTATAGTCTGCTGTCACCTTTCTATCAAGACAAAGAACAACCTTTTCATTATTTTAGCAGCAGACACGGATCCATGGGGGTCTGGACCCCCCCAACCCCTGCTTGGGCAAAGCAAAGCAAATTTTTTTTTTAATATCTAGAAATTTTATAAATGAAAAAAAACAAATAGTCCCAAGTAATCATAAATTAAATTTAAAATCAACAATTTATTATTTATAAACATGAATTTTTCCATTTGGACACACCCCTCCCCTTCTCAAAATCCTGGATCCACCCTTAAACAGAGTCATCTGTCATTATTATTCAATAATTATGTATCTGACAAATTTCTGCAGACTCTGCAAACGGGGTCAGCTTTTTGCTTTTCTTTCAAAAAAAGGGGAAAAAAACCCTGTTCTAAACTGGGTAAACTGCAGGCCTGAAGTTATAATTACTGACTACCCCTTGATTTAGGGATCCCAGGGGTCAGGGAGTTTCCAAAAAGAGCAACACTCCAGATAAAGGGGCCTGTGAGGAAAATGAAAATAGAAAGGTTAATAATTGAATGAATGAATGAATGGCTTGGCTTCGCGAGCGAGCGAGCAAAGATTTTGGGGATGGCCCTCCACAGCATTTGTCATATCTATGGTAAAACTTTTAAACCCATGAATACTTCTTGGAGATTGTAGAATAATAAATATTTAAAAAACAGGTCTAGTTAGTCATTCAATAGAAACTGACCAATGTCTTTTGGCAGCATGAGGGATGATCAATTAAAACATTGGTGATCAAAGAATAAGTTACTTCTCTCGGCTTTTAAAAAATATAAATACGAATTTTCAAAAAAACTCAGAACTGAATAGATTCAAATAAGAGATTAAAACCTAAATCAATATGAAAATAAAAAAAGATAGATAGATAGAAACCGTCTTTTGGCAGCATGCCATGTTGGGGATGATCAATTAAGAAACGGGGGTGATGGTGATCAATGGGGGTGATTTTCCTGTTTGTTTCTCTGTCCATAACAATGAACTCTTCTACTTAAAGGTGTACAATTCTGCTGATAAAAATATCCACCATTTGAAACAATGGACTCTTCCACTTAAACGAGTTTAGTCACTTTTGAATAAAACCTCAGATGAATTTAATAAGACATAAACATCTATTTACACTATTAACAGCTTTTAACTCTAAGAGATAGAAAAAGATCAACATGAATCCGAGAGTAGACTAAAGTAAAAGATATCATAGAAATAATTCAGAGACAAAAATGGAGATGGGCTGGACATCTAGCAAGAAGTAAAGATAACATGGTGCAAAAGGTTAATAGATTGGTTCCCTAAGGATAGCAAACACAGTAGGAGAAGACCAGATAAGATGGAGAGATGAGTTAGAAAGGTTTGCAGGTAAGACATGGCATAGATTAGCACAGTCACGGTCGACATGGAAGGAGCTGGGAAAGGTTTTTGTCCAGCAGTGTAGTTAATATAGCAAGACAGATGGACGCAACCGAATACATATACCTCCCCAACTTTGTTGGCAGAGGTAAATAAACCTGGAGATGAACTGTCAGTTTAAACTTGACCCTCAAGTGAAGGTCTCCAAATAATTCACATTGGCACTGGGGATCTGTTTCCTAGACTCTGTCTCTGCATTTCACTAAGAGAAGAGGTATTCCCTGATGTCTACAGTAACAGTAACTACTCAGGTGACGCAGGCATTTTGTTTTGACCTGATATTTTTCCATGTCTCAGAGTAAAAGATATCATAGAAATAATCCAGAGACAAAAATGGAGATGGACTGGACACCTAGCAAGTAAGGAGAACAGATTGAGCAAAAAGTTAACAGATTGATGCACAAGGGATAGCAAACACAGTAGGAGAAGACCAGACATAAGATGGAGAGATGAGATAGAAAGGTTTTGCTGGTAAGACATGGCAGAGGTTAGCACAATCACAGTTGGCATAGATGGAGCTGAGAAAGGCCTTTGTACAACAGTGGACTTATGATGATGATGATGATGATATTATTTAGCTTCTTTTCTAAAACAAAAATCATCTCATAGAAATTCAAATATATATATCCGTGCATTTTTTCACAGGTAATAATAAGACACAAGCTTCGCAAAACCTTTCTCGTCTTAAATGTTCTCGTTTTAATATTGGGGGGAAAATATATACTGTGTTGAGGGTGATCAATTAAAAAGTTGGAAAAAGGGGTGGTCAACGAATAAGTTACTTCTCTCACCTTTTGTTGGGCTGTGATCACTGAATTTTCAAAAAACAAGTGGGCACAAACTAGTGAACAATTTAGCATAAACTTACATTGTAAATAGAACTACCCACCTATTTAGGTGAGGAATTTTCAAAAAACAAAAAAAGCATTTTCCCTAATTGAGGGGAGTGTGTGTGCAAAATTTCAAATTTCTACCATGAAAGGTCGGGTGAAGTCTGGATACATAGATAGATACATATAAATGTGAGAACATATGAATAACCTAAACCCAGCAATAAACCAGTGTTGTGGGCAGCAGCGATTAATTATACAGAAATGAGGTTGGGGCAAAAACCAGCAAAAATCAATTAGAAACTGTCATCCAAAGCTGTCAACATAGCCAACATAGGTTTCTTCAGTTGTTAAGTGATTCTAGCTGGCTATGTATGCATGTGTGTGTCACATGTACAGACCACACCAATGGAGCTAGAGGGATGAATATTTCAATAAGTTTTTAGTGGGGGGGGGTCAATTTAAAATGTAAGTTTATGCTAAATTGGTCCCTTAGTTTGTATACAGCAACATTCACGCTCTTTTTTTGAAAGGTCAAACTTTTTTGATATTCGCCCGAAAAAAAGTTTTTTTTTTGGGGGGGGGGTTCAATTTACAATGTAAGTTTCTGCTAAATTGGTCCCTTAGTTTGTGTACAGAAGCAATTTTTGGAAATTCCGACTTTTTATTGATCACCGCCCAACAAAAGGTGAGAGAAGTAACGTATTCATTGATCACCCCTTTTTCCAATTTTTTTAATTGATCACACCTAACACGGCATGCTGCCAAAAGACATTGGTCGCGTGACGATTTCTACTGAGCGACTAACCAGAACTGCTGGCATAAAAATTTGACCTACTTTCCTTTTTGCCCGTTTTTAATTATCGAGTGAAATGTCAGAGTGACCAGTATTTAGACACAGAGTTTCAAAATTGGACGATACGTCACTTCTGGAAAAAACAGAGAAAAAATACCAAAAGGAGGTTTGGGCAATAAACGACAAAAATCAATTTCTTCTTTGTATCAATTACGAATCGATTATCCGCAGAGACTTTTAATAAAAGTTGTTCGTTCAGAAGGAATCAATAATGTAATTGGTCTTTCGATCACTTATCAGATTAAAGGGGATTTTAGCGATAAAAGAAGATGAAATTCCCAGACACTAGAGAAATCGATCTTTTTCATATATGACCAGTGGTGGAAATGCGGGGAGACCACGCAGTGTTTATTTTAAGGAAATTTTAGAACTGCACAAATCTTTGAAGCCATTGATAAAAAAGATGTTTTTAGATTATTTGCCGGATACAACTTTGCATTGTTTGAAAATCTTGAATTTATTAAGGTTTTACTGTTTTAGCCATCTTTTACCATGTAGTAGTAAACAGAAAATGTAAATCAAAGTACAATTCAGCATAGTTTTGCATTCATGAGTGTTTTAAGTCTTTTAACCATCCTTTACCATCTAAGCTCATGTAGTATTTGACACAAAATGTAAACTAAAGTAATATTCAGCATATGTAAGACTAGAAATATATTTCTTGCCATATAAACACTGTATTTTAAGTTTTAACCATCTTAGTATTTGAAAAAATTTTTAAAACAAAGTTGAAAGTTCTAATCAGCATATGTAAAATTAAAAATATACTTCTTGTCATATAAACAGTAAATAAAGGTACTTTTGCTTTTCTGTATCATGGTCAGGCATTGGTTTCTTGTTTCTTTATATGACATTGGAGTTTTTATTATAAACAGTAAATAAAGGTACTTTTGCTTTTCAGTATCATGGTCATGCATTGGCTTCTTGTTTCTTTATATGACATTGGAGTTTTTATTGTAAATTTTAGTACTGCACAAAATTAGATTTAGAACTGCACAAATTGATTTAGAACTGCACAACCAGGGGTCTACTGCACATTAAAACCTTGGTACAGTTGTATACGTACTTCTCAATTTCCAGTTATTGTATGTTCAAAATATCGAAATTAGCCATATTTTAAAAATTATCCCCAGTCAGTGTTACCAACTCAAAAAATATTTTCTCGCTTGTTTGACTGCCAAAAAGTACTAAATGGTGCCAATTTTTTTAAAGTAGCCAAAAATGGCAGAAAAACGTCCAAAATGGCAAAAAAGAACATCAAAAAGACACAAAAAATGGTCAAAAATAGCCACAAAGTTTTTCACTTTTTGCACTGACAAAACAAGAAACACACGGGTTCACTTTGCTCATCCCTGATGGACCCCTCCTCTGTGATCCCTGAACATAAATCCTAGGTTCAGCCTTACTGTATACCTAGTTCCCAAAACCCATTTCTATCACTGTTAGAGATAAAAGATAAAATTCCCAGACATTACAAAAATCGATCTTTTTCATATATGACACTACACAAGAAGGCAAATCTTTTCTGTGGGTATGGTCCCACTTCATCAAAATCAAGAAACAAACAGCAAGAAAGTGTTGTATTCTTGCCAATGGTTAAAAATAAAATTTATATAAAACCGAAATAGTAGATTAGAGTTCTCTCCCTTGTACTGTATTTATGAAAGCAAATGGGACATATTGTATTGGAAAATAATAACACTCTTGGGCAAATTGGGACGACTTAACCGTCAAAAATGGATTGCATCATAAGGACTGATTTGACAGAACACCGCTAAAGAAGCTAACATTATTTTTACTTTTGTACTAAGCTGGCATGGCAATGACTGTTTGAGTTTTAGTAAAAAAACGTTTATTTTATTTTATTTTTTATTAAATCAAGTATTGTAAACCATTTTTATTAATTTTTGACTGCTATTTCATCCTCATCTTAATTTTTAGTAGTATTTTTTAAAATCACTATGTGTAAAATGGTTTATAATAAACGAATAATAATAGCTTTTTTACTAAAACCAGGTTGAATTGTAATTTAAAAAACAACTAAAAGTTAAGATGAAGGTAAATAGTAGTTAAAAATTAATAAAAATGATTTACAATACTTTGTCTAAATAAAAATTAAATAATAAAATAATGGATCGCTTTTTTTTACTAACCAAAACAATAACACAGCCTTATTGTAATTGTGATTAAACAAACTAAAAATTAGGATGAATGTAAATTGTAGTCAAAAATTAATAAAAATGGTTTACAATACTTCATTTAATAAAAAAAATTAAATAAAATAATCGTTTTTTACTAAAACTCAAACAGTCATTTCTGTGCCGGCTTAGTACTCAAGTAAATAAAAATACTGTATAAGTATGAAAGTAAAAAATGTTAACTTCTTTAGTGGTGATCGGTCAAATCAGTCCTTATGATGTGATCCATTTTTGCCCACGATTAATTATTTATAAATATATGTTAAACGATCAATTACTGAAGTTTATGAAAAAAATGTTAATGTACTCACAGAACAATATGTGGCTGCAAAAAATATTTAAATTTTCAGTTCATGCGATTACACAACAATATTGTTTAAAAACACTGAAAACCATGTACGATTAATACATGGGAAAAATTGTCAACAAAATTACATATTCATTAGCAACTTATAGTTAATTAGTTAAGTCGGTTGATTGGCTGATAGATTAGTTATTTTAGTTATATGAACGTAAAATGTATGAATACGTAATATTTCTTCAGAAACCGTCACCCAAGACTGTCACCAAAACTCTCAACATAGGTTTCTTCAGTTTTCAAGTTGGTCTGGCAGTCTGGCTATATATGTATCCTGTGCACAGGCTGTACCAATAGAGCTAGAGGGCTGAAAATTTTAATGTTTACTCCTTATTATGACTAGAAAAACGTTTTATTTGTTTTTTTAAAATTCTCCCCAAAATAGATTTTAATGGGGGGTTCAGTTTACAATGTAAGTTTATGCTAAATTGGTCCCTAGTTTGTGCTTGGCAGTGTTCACGCTTGCTTTTTTAATTACTGAAGATTACAAAAAAAAATGTTAATGTACTCACAGAACAATATGTTGCTGCAAAAAATATTTAAGTTTTCAGTTCATGCGATTACACGACAATGTTGTTTAAAAACACTGAAAACCATGTATGAATAAAACATGGGAAAAATTGTCAAGAAAATTACGTATTCACTCTCGTACTATTATAGTTAATTAGTTATATAGGCTGATTGGCTGATAGATTAGTTATTTTAGATGTATGAACATAAAATGTATGAATACATAATATTTCTTTAGAATTAAAGAAGTGACTGCATTTGACGAAAGGTAATACCAAATGAGTGAAGATAAACGCTTTCTATTGTTGATATAATCGTTGCTTAGAAATTAATGTTTGCTAATTTTATATTTAAAAGAATACTGTTGCAACGTATTAATATTTAAAATTCAAAAGGACTTTTTATAATTTATGATTTGAATTGAACTCTGTGGAAATGCCACAAAAGTCACCTGGATATCCTTAGGCCAGTGCTTCTCAAACTACTTCTGTGTCATTCACCCTTGAGCATGGGTGCAGTGCTAACCTTTTAAGTGCTGGAGCTGACAAAGTGCTTGCTATTTCCTATATCCTCTCTCTCTCTCTCTCTATATATATATATCTATATATATATGTTGCATGAATGGGGGGAAGGAAGTGACAAATGTTAGCAGGGGCGGACAGCAACAATTGGGAAGGTTTGAAAATGCCTTTCACCTCGTTCATTTACTTGAGTGGTACTTTGGTGAGCTCCAGCAGCACAGCACCCCCACGCTTGAGACTTTATCATAAAATTTCATTCAACTAAATTTTCGGCGTTTGTTACCTTTATTGGACCCAAATATGACGTTGATTGCTTTAATTAAATTAAAACTATGTATTTATTTATTTTGTCTAAAAAAAAAAAGGCTCAATGTAAGGAAAGGGGTTCCGTAAATTGTAATGTTCCACACACTTGCTCACTTAATGTTAAAAACGGTGCACAACTTTTGTGCACCATTTTTAATATTGAGTGTGAACGAGTGTGTGGAAAATTCATGAAAGAAAAACTTCAGTAATTGATTGTTTAGCACACATTTATAAATAATAAATAGTAGGCATAGTATTTTTTGTGCTTTCAATCCAACTATTCTTCATAAAACTAGGTTTTGGCTTTTATGGCGATTATTAGAGTTTAAATTTTACAGTCATTCAGTAACTGTCATCTTAGCGTAATAAAAAAAATAGAAAAAGAAGGTTAGAGTGAAAGCACAAAAATATTTTTTATTTTTCCAGGAGAAAGTATTTAGTAACTTCAAAAATTTGGTAGTTTAAAAAAAACCTTTTTTATTACGCTTAGATGACAGTTACTGAATGTCTGTAAAATTTAAACTCTAATAATTGCTATAAAAGTCAAAACCTAGTTTTATGAAGAATAGTTGGATTGAAAGCACAAAAAAAAAAATTTTTTTCCGGGAGAAAGTATCTTAGTAACTTCAAAAAATTTGTTAGTTTAAAAAAAAAAAAAAATTTTTTTAGCGAATGTAAGTAACTTCAAAAAACACTGGTGTCGAGGAAAAATGTGTCCCTTTTCGATTCGACAATTTTTATGGTGCCTGATGTAAACTTGATCCAATAATTCTTTAAAGACCAGGATAAAAGGTAAGCGGAAGGTGCAGAATCTGGTGAATATGGTGGATAAGTGAAAACGTCCCAGCCAATCGGTGACAATTTTTGCCTGGTCACCAAAGAAACATGTGGTCTAGCATTATCTTGATGGAAAATTACACCCTTTCAGGTTAACTAATTCCGGACGCTTCTTGTTGATTGTTGCCTTCAATTGGTCTAATTGAATGAAGTACTTGTTCGAATGAATCATTTGGTCTTCCCGGAAGGAACTTATAGGTGTGGCCTCCCACCCAATGTTACCATATATATATAGCATGACCTTTTTTGGATGAAGCCCAACCTTTGGTACACAGTAGGTGGTGGTTCATTTCAATCACGCCATGATCTCTTGCTTTTCACATTGTTGTAAAGTATACACTTTTCATTGTCTGTCATAATTAGAAACCGTCACCCAAGACTGTCATCAAAACTGTCAACATTTCTTCAGTTTTCAAGTTGGTCTGGCAGTCTGGCTATGTATGTATCATGCACACAGGCTGTATCAATAGAGCTAGAGGGCTGAAAATTTAAACATTTACTCCTTATTATGTCTAGAAAATTTTTTTTTGTTTTTTGAAATTTCCCCCCTAAATAGGTTTTAAGAGGGGGTTCAATTTGCAATATAAGTTTATGCTAAATTGGTCCCTTGGTCCAGCAGCATTCACGCTTGTTTTTTTAAACTAGGACAAACATTTTTTGTAATTCTCCCCTAAATCGGCTTTTAATCAGTTTACAATGTAAGTTTATGCTAAATTAGTCCCTAGTTTGTGCCCGACAGTGTTCAAGCTAATCAAGCCAAGCTGATCACCACCTAACAAAAGACGAGAGAAGTAACTGATTGATCACCCTTTTTTCCAATTTTTTAATTGATCACCCCCAACACGACATGCTGCCAAAAGACATTGGTCACGTGACAGTTTCTATTGAGTGACTAACCAGACCTGTTTGTTTTAACAGACAATGACAACTGGATACTTTACAACAAATGTGGAATGCAAGAGATTATGGGGTGAGTGAATTGAACCACCCACAACTGCAGACCTTCTCAAGTAACCAAACAGGGTTACTTTTTTTGTTGTTTTTAAATTTCTACTTATTTATTGAAATTCAGTATAGGAAGAAAGAGCCTACGCATTTGATAATCTGAGGCTTGAAAAGATCCCATAATTTTCAACATCAAGTCCCATTGCTTGTCATTGAGGGTAAATAGCGATAAAGGGAAGATGACAAAGTATTTACGAAATGTTGGATTGGAAAATCTCTTGAATGGTTATGTTAGCCACTTTAATGAGTGGCTTCCACAAGTTAAGCAAGAAATCCCAGTGGACTGTATTTCCATGTGTGATTTGCTACTTATGGTCTAAGGTTATGAAAACATAAAAAAAAAAAAAAATTAGCATTCCAATGGAAATTATGAATCACTGCCACCCATGTATGCTGTTTTGGGGGGTGATCAATTAAAAAGTTGCAAAAAAGGGTGATCAATGAATAAGTTACTTCTCTCACCTTTTGCTGGGCTGTGATCACTAAAAAGGTATAAATTTTCAAAACACAAGCGGGTACAAACTAGTGACCAATTTAGCATAAACTTACATTGCATGTTGAAGCCCCCTCTAAAAACCTATTTTGGGGGACTTTTCCAAAAACAAAAAAAACGTTTTCCCTACCCGTTGAGGAGAGTGTGTGTGCAAAGTTTCAAGTTTTAACTATGAACAGTTAGAGCTGGGCAAAGTCCAGATGTATAGATAGATACATAGATACATATAAATGTCAGAACACTTGAATAACCTAAACCCAGAAATAAACCAGTGTTGTGGGTAGTGGTGATTAAAAAGTAGGCCTCAATAGATAATGGAACAACACTGGTGTGACCCCCCCAGGGTGCAAGCCTGGTTGAAACATGTGGAGATCCTGGGATGCCTAGTCAACAGAATCCCTCTCTAGGCCTTGCTGATATAGTTGTTGGGTGTCAGCTTGGCTGCAGGAGCTGCCAGAAGGATGTCATTGCCATTCAACTACCTCAAGAGGGCTCCACTCACTGGTTTGGAATCAGAATTGTCCTTCTCCTAGACCAGTTGCCTTCCCAAGGCTAGACAGCCTAGTCTTCTTGCTATTTTATGTATAGCTGGGGAATAGAAACAAAGCAGCAACATGATTGGTTGTCAGCTGAATAGAGACACTCACTGATTGGCCGCCTGTTTGTTTAATTAAAGTTAATCCAAAATGTCTTTTGGCAGAGACCAATGTCAGAAAATCAATGTCAATATCCCTGACAAACTAATTTATTTCTCGATGAAGTGATTTGCTTATTGAGAAGTTGATAAGGATTTTTTCCCCCTTCAATAATCGGCCGGACTGGTTACATATGAGAATCAGAGGTCACGAAAATTGATTGATTTGTAATTCTTGAATAAATGTCCTGATTTGGAAGATCAATGTAGTAACCTTGGAATTAAGATAGTAATAATAAAATAAAAGTGACTAGCATTCCAAGAGAAATTACGAATCACTGTGTTGGGGGAAAAAGGGTGATCAATGAATAAGTTACTTCTCTCGTCTTTTGTCAGGCTGTGATCACTAAAAATGGTCTGAATTTTCAGAAAAACAAGCAGGCACAAACTAGTGACCAATTTAGCATAAACTTACATTGCATATTGAACCCCCCTCTAAAAACCTATTTAGGGCTGAATTTTAAAAAAACAAAAAAAAACATTTTCTTTACTCATTGAGTGTGTGCAAAATTTAAAGTTTCTGCTATGAATGGTTAGGGCTGGGCGAAGTCCGGATACATAGATAGATACATATAAATGTCAGAACACATGAATAACCTAAACCCATAAACAGTATTTAAACCAGTATTGTGGGTAGCTGTGATTAATTATTACTACATTCAGGACAGCCTTTAACATCTAAACAAGGCTGGCCCTAGGATTCCTGGTTCCCCGGACAACATTGACACGTTTCTACTATGAACGGTTAGGGCTAGGCGAAGTCTGGATACATAGATAGATACATAGATATATATAAATGTGAGAACACATGAATAACCTAAACCCAGCAATAAACCAGTGTTGTGGGTAGCAGTGATTAAAAAACAACTTTATTTTACTGTACAGGCATATAACTTGAGTCATGAAAAAGTAAAATAGAATTTGTACGCTCACTACAGAGAATGTGAACACTTTCTAGTCTAGCTTAGAGAAGGGATGGTCAAGCAGAGACAAATACTGTAACACTTTCTCCTACTAAACTATGTAACCCACACTTATCATAAAAGATGAGGAGCTGGGAAAAAATTGGTAGAAACCTGTCGGTCTAATTACTGCATGGTATCTACTGACCGATATAAAGTACATTACCATATATGCTGGTATACGACTGACATTTGATTTGACAAAAAAACTATGCAAATATTACACTGAATCTAACGTGCTGGTATTGAGTCTAGGGGGTCTGTCTCTCAAAGCTTGATGTGGACAGTTATGGGGCTTGGATGAGTTGCAGTGAGTGGTAGTCCTCCAAATACCCTTGTAACCCTAATAGTCCAGCATATATGGTAATAACAATTTTTCCCCTAATAATTGTCCAGGCTAGTTACATATGAGAATCAAGTCACAAAAATTGATTGATTTGTAATGCTTGAATAAATGACCGGAGGAATGGCAGGAGGTGACATCACAGTAGCAGTGAGAGTGTTTCTTCATTAACACTTTTCCATTCAAAATCAGACAAAATACGGTAAAAAGATAAAATAAAATAAAAATTGAAATTTTACTACCAAATTTAATGCAATATCATGAAAAAAGGGCATTTAAATATTGCTCTGGATATCATGAAATATAAAATATTAAGCATCCACATTTATAAAACACAATGGCCAAAGTTGGATGACTTAACCGTCAAAAATGGATTGCATCATAAGGACTGATTTGACCGATCACTGAACAAGAAGCTAGCATTTTACTTTTGTACTAAGCTGGCACGGCAATGACTGTTTGAGTTTTAGTCAAAAACGATTATTTTATTTTTTATTAAATAAAGTATTGTAAACCATTTTTATTAATTTTTGACTGCTATTTACGCTCATCTTAATTTTTAGTAGTTTTTAAAAAAAATCACAATGTGTAAAATGGTTTACAATGAATGAATAATAATAGCTTTTTTACTAAAACCAGGTTGAATTGTAATTAAAAAAACAACTAAAAGTTAAGATGAAGGTAAATAGTTAAAAATTAATAAAAATGATTTACAATACTTTGTCTAAATAAAAATTAAATAATAAAATAAACGCCTGCTTTTTTTACTAAAACCAAAACAATAACACTGCCGTGCCAGCCTTACTGAAATTGTGATTAAACAAACTAAAAATTTGGATGAATGTAAATAGTAGTCAAAAATTAATAAAAATGGTTTACAATACTTCATTTAATAAAAAATAAAACTTTTTACTAAAACTCAGTCATTGCCATACCGGCTTAGTATTCCAGTAAATAGAAATACTGTGTAAGTATGAAAGTTAAAAATGTTAGCTTCTTTAGCAGTGATCGGTCAAATCAGTCGTTATGATGCGATCCATTTTTGACGGTTAAGTCGTCCAACTTTGCCATGCAATGTATATCCATATATATATTTTTTTGATGAAATGTAATTTTTTGAATAGTAAGATGAAGGATGATATAAACCAGGATGTAATAAAGTGATTATGTGCCTCGTAATGCAGAATTCTGACCAAATATGCCTCTCAAATGTTTATGCTAAGATTTTGTTAATGGCACAAATTTTTCGCATTGTTTTTAACTGAAATTTCAAATCAATCAACCAATACAGAACTAAATGAGACTTTTTGCATTCAATGTTTATTTATCCATAAAAGAGAGTTTAGATCTCTCATTCCTCCTTCTTATCACTTTGTTGTCTTCTGTGTGTGTTCTTATGTCCTCACTAACAGTGAAATGTAACTTTCCATCCTGTTGCTTATTGTTTGTATAAGTTTTTGTCTCTGGTCCACTCAATCAAAGACAGTAACCTTTGATTTTGATCTCTGCACTCCCTTATCACTCATGGTTTTGATCAGTTGTGCCTCCCTATGAGCAGGGGTGCCTCGTAGCAGCATTACTGTGTTACCATGCTTTTTCACACTCTCATATAAACAATAAAAAGATGGTAAATATCTAATCAAAATATGACCCATTTGAAGCAATAACCTTTTTACAACCATCCTCTAATAATAGTATGTCATTTCTATACAATTCTTTAGGTTTGGTGGTCATAAATTCAGTAAAAGCTCAAGTTATGGCTTCCCTATTATTTAACCTTTTATTCATGGTTATGAAGTTCAGAATGCTTGAAAAGATGATAATCTCTAGGAGAAATGTCAGGTGAATATAGAGAATGCTGCAAGGTTTCATATCCTAACTCTCTAAGCTTAGACAAAGTCAGCTGAGAGGTGTAGAGTTGGGAACTATATTCAGTTGGCACTCATTTTTCCAACTTTGTAACCTTTCCTATTAACTTGATATAATGTTCTTGTGTTTAAGTGCCTTTGTTGTTCTTTCTGTGGTAGCTGTGTAAGATTAGAATGCATTTGATTTGTAATCGTGTTTAAGCGTGTTAAGAAAGGATGTAACGAAAGACACATGTTGATCAGAGCTATGCCTGTGCTGGACTGAGCCTTCCTTGTTCCTACTTCCGGTCCACGCTTTCTGGGACCGGAAACGGAATGGGAGCTTGCTTCGGCATGTTTATTGATTTAACATAACATACATATACATTTACGATTTAGGCCGCTCGTTTAGCAGTCGCTCACACCGACGCCGGGCAAATATAGGCTCTCACTAATAAATGTCATTATAATTATCATATTCTGTCGATCGGATATAAAATTATCCATCATTTGATTTCATACATATATATAAACATTACATTTGAGATGACTTAATTTTGATTTTTGTTGAAGTCCTAAAGTAAATCTGAAAGTGCCCGAACCATTGCTTGTGGGTTCTTCATCATTAAGAACAGGTTTGGTCCTCCCTTGAGGTTTATTATTGGATCCATATTTCAAGTCTTTTTGAACAAATGCTGAACAGTTAGCACTGTAGTAGTGTTCATTCCAAATGGTCTGTTGACATTATCAGCAGCTTGAGCAGCATCATGTCCTAATTTGAAATTGTATTGAAAATAAGTCTAACCTCTTGGGTAGACACTATTGCTGTTAAGGGTTCAAACAGCTCTAATAATAGGGGCCCAATCTTGGATACATAATTTTCAACATTTTCTGGGCGAGCATGCCTGTCTTATATAGGCCGGGAAGAATTCGCTGAACTTCACTATAAAGGAAACTCGAAGACTTGCTTGTAAAAATATCTGGACATATTTTTATTACACAACATACATCTTTGTCGACGAATAATGAAGAGTGGAAGAGAGATAAGAACCACCAGTCTGTCCCCTAACAGGGACAGCGGTCTCGGGCCTTAACAGCTCTGCTGATGTCTGCGTCTTCTTTGAGTGTCGAGATTTCTGTCTGCTTCCCAGGGATACACCGTTCGAGTCCGCTTTTATGGTTTCTCTAACGCCTATGCAGTGTCAATCACCGGTCCCCATTTCCTGTTTACAACCTGATGCAATATACCCATCTCCTAAGGTGATCGAGGTCACTTACATTTCCACCACAGGTGTCCGGATACATAAATCATAACATTTGGATCCCAACCTGTTGAGGTGACCGTCTTCCCAAATTCTTTTTGGGGCTTTTAGGGTGTTCATGCTCCCCCGGAAAATGTTGAAAATTATGTATCCAAGATTGGCTAAAATTGCGCTTCAGCTACTGAAATTATGATAAATAAAAATTATCGGAAAAATTCTAAGGGTCTTGAAGGTTGTCATGTGTTGAGACGAAAAGATTTAAATCCCAGAGGACGCTCAGAAAAGAGTATATATAAAATTTTTTTGAAAAATTCTGAGGGTCTTCCAGAAGACCCTGGAAGACACCCTGGATCCACTCCTGTCTATTTACGTTGATTCTGCCAAAAAAAATGCAATTACATTAGTAAATCTTTCACTTTATTTTTATGATGTAAAAAACAAAACAACATTCCATATGTAACAATAACTTAATAGTATAATGTGGGAAAAAATTTTATTGCTTTAATTCAAATGTACATAATAAATATGCAAAAAAAACACACAAGGCCGCAAATTAGTGATGAGATAAAAAAAAAATTAAGTATACAAATATGAGGAAATAAACAATATAGCTATCACTAAAATAAATCTAATTAAATTTTCTTACCCATTCACCAGAATACATTTATTCAGAGTACCATTCTCAAACCAGAATCTTTTTAGAGATGGCATATTATCATTAGAGGATCATTAACAAAAGG
>VCCN01006896.1:5208180-5221678 GCA_006491835.1 Architeuthis dux
GGATGTCTGTACCTGGAGTTTTTGACTTGATGTCCTTGGGTTATAGTAGATGATGATGAGGTAAACATGCGCTTGCCTGGACACACAAAGCAGTGACAGTTTTGGTCTAAGGCGTGGCTGTTATTTTGAATAGGGTTGACCTCCAACAGATCAACCTGGTTTGGGGATGGAATTCCAACATCTCTAGATTGAGTTTACTCGGCCTCTCTGTATAGGTCAAGTCTTTAATTTTGGGGCATCTATATTGACCGCTGGACAGTTTTGGTTGGCCGTTGATGTTTTCTAATATGAGGAGATGGAATAATAACCAGAAAGGGTAACGGTCATACACACAGTCAGAATAATAATATAATTAAGTATTGTAAAAATGGGCAGGTCAAAAATCAAGCAATGCATCAATTTGAAATCTTTGGTTAAATTAAACAAAACGGCTACTGAATCTTTTAGTATGCTAACCGAAGTTTATATACTTGAAATAGGCTTTTTTTGACAGCAGTTAATTGCGTCATTAAGCCAGCTTCAGTGTATTTGGGTTTGGTTTTAACTAATAAGAAAAATAGTAATTTGGTATGTCTGATAGATTATTCAAAAAAAATATTGATATTCTCAGATGTGATTGTCTTTTCACTTGGGCTGTTTGCCACTCTTGCCGAGAGGAAATTTTTTCTAACCCTTGTGGCGGTCTGATTTTGTAGTTTATGGCTGTGTCCTCTGGTTTTACTGCATATAGATGAAGTCAGCATTTTCTTGAGGGCATTTTGAGCAATGAACGTCAGTATCCACTCTATGTATGTTGTTCTGGATTCTATAGACCCTAGTAGCTCAGCACGTTTTCTTCTGTATTCAAGGGTTTCTAGATTAAGTTGTTTTAAGCTTTCAGTGTAGAATATATTTCCCAATCTCTGAATGATCTTGGTGGCTCTCCTCTGAACTTTTTATGGGGAAGAATGCATGTCGCGTGCACATGTGTTTGAGTGGCACAATAGATTGATGCGTTGTTTGATTTTTGAACTGACTATTTTATGATGTGTCAGAAAAACATGTCTACTACAATAACAGCGAGCTGAAGACGTGAGTGGATAGAAACCTTCAGGGAATTCTTATGCTTGTCCACTTTCCAATGTATACCACATGTGCACTGTTTTTTTTTTTATTTACATAGGCGCAGTCACGTTATTCAATAGCCACGTGTGTGTGTGTGTGTGTGTGTGTGTGTGTGGTACTAATTGTTTTGTTATCACAGTGTCCCAGACCATTAAAATTAATACTTTAAAAAAATCTTATTTGCAAAGTATCTTGTATTACAACTTATAACTTTCTTCTTGAAAAAAAAAAAGAAAAACTAGACCAATTTTATTCTGTTTTGGGTTCACAGAATAATCTCTTGTGTGCAAATGTCATGCAATCTCTCATGAATAAATTCTCTAATTTCTTATCAAATCTGATTGACTGTAAGGATGTTCCCAGCTTTTGGGGTGTGGAGAGAGAGCGAGCGTGTGCGCACATGCATGCATTGAACTTGGCTCCCAGCCAGCAAATGCATTCTATAAGTCAGATCAAACATTGGTAAATATTAAGCTTAAGATCAAAACTAATAAATTTTATTTTTCACTAAAAAAAACAACCATTGAGATTATTATTATATGAAGTAATTGTAACACATTATTTAATTAAATTTGACTAGTTTTTACCTTCATTTTAATTTCAGCCATTTTTATATACAACTTTCAATTCGGGCTGTTGTTTCTATGGCAACGAATAACAGCACGGTCAGATAATAAAGAATAGGGTGTGAGTTCGATTCTCACCGAAGGCTTATTCTTTATTATCTGACTGTGCTGTTATTCATTGCTGTAGAAACAGCCTGAATTGAAAGTTGTATATAAAAACAACTGAATTTAAGATAAAGGTAAAAACTAGTCAAATTTAATTAAATAATTGTGATTTTGTTTTCATCACAGATAACTTGTTTTTGAGCTGTACTCTGATTTCCCAATTTGAGTTCATATTGTAAAAAGCCTTACAATTGCAGCAGTTGTTGTTATTGAGTATTCCTGTAAACTCCTTGCGGAGCATAGGGCTACAACCACACCATGCCAACAGACTCTGTTCAGGGCAACTCCCCTCAGCTCATCTCTTGTCAGTCCGGCCGCTTATGCCTCATTCTTGACTCCAGGTCTGCTTTGGCCTCCCAACACTTCTCTTTTCTTGTGGATTCCTGTCCGCCACTTGAGCTGATTTCCCACTCTCAAACAGGGTTCTGACGTTCCAGGTCCCTATCCTAGTTTTCACCTTTGTCGTTAGAAGGTTGTTCGGATGAACTGGCTTTCTGTAGGCTTTCATTGGCATGCGTCATTAGCCCTTCTGAAGAGGAATCTTCCTGACCAAGGTCTTGCTGGGGTGATATTGCTATGGTTTCAGTAGCAAGTAGGTTGTACAGGGTGGCGTTGCTAGCCCCACACCCAACCCTTCTCCTTTACCTGGGCTTGTGACCGGCAAGATGACCTAAAAAGAACATCTTGGCAAAGTTATTGCAGCATTAGGTGGGAAGAAATTGCTTGTAACCATCATCCCAATTGAAACTTTATATATACCGATAGATTTTTGTTGTACCTTTTAATGTACAATTAATTAATTTACTGTAGAAGTGTAGATTGAAATTATCCATGTCTCCTTAAAAAAATGAACTCTAGGAAACTGTAATATGTACTCCAATGAGTTTTTACAGGAAGATCTTATACATATGGTGCCTGTTTCCCCTTATAGGTCTTGTCATTCTGAACATTTTGATACCTCATTTGTCTCTCTACTCCTATTAGTTCACTAATTATGATTATGTATTCATTTGTGGACTCACAGCAAATTGAACACTTACAAAAAATGGCCTTTTCAACACCCTATAAAACTGAAAAGCCATCATTTTTTTAATATGTAGACATTGTGTACTTGCTTAAATTTTAGACGTAACTGAAGAACATTTATTTTTCTACTAGGTGATATTGGTTCCAAAGACATACATCGAAAGAGGTGTCAGCAATCATTTATTTATAGACACCTTTTTTTTCGACCACAGTAAAAAACCGTCACTGCATTATTTGGGCGCTGTAAACACATTAAATTGAAAATTTGCTGTAAAATTCCTTTTAAGTCAAATAAGACACCAACAGATTCAGAATTGGACATTCTTTATTATGGCATGCATAACAGTTTTGTATTAGTCAACATTATGGAGAATGAACACTTGAGAAACGGGGGGGAAAAATTAGCATTACTGTGACATTTTCGCCCCCCCAAACTGACTGTTTGGACTACCTATTAGTAATAAATAAATATAAATTTTAATCTCAATCAGCATATCAAGTCAGGATTTCTAGTATGAGTATGCGACTAGTATGTGCAGCGACTGGTTTCGCTTGATTGGTAAAACAGTAGACCAATCTGAGATTTGTATTCCGAGTGTTGGAGCGTGAAGGTCATTACTACAATTACAGATTCATTCAGAAAACGATTAAATATGAGATCTCCCCATTTTGCATAGTATAGATTTTGTATGGTTGGTTAAATTGATTACTACTAATACTACTCTGTAAATTTATGAATAATTCATGCAGAAATGAAGGAATTACTGAATGTGGCGGACAACCTAGCAACTCGGAAAACATATAATCAGTTCTGAAAAGTCAATATCCTGGCTACTATTCTCTTGAAGAACTCTTCTGGTTGGTCCATTTGAAGTATGTTTCCAAATCACAAATTGTCTTGGAAAGGAAAATATATTAATTGATTTATGATAAGCAATAAACTATGAAAATGAAAAATATTTTCAATTTCAGTGTTCTAAATGTTATAAATATTAAATCCTTAAAATTCCAAAATTAACAATTTATGAATGTAGTTCTGTCTTGTGTATAGGGGTATGTCTTCTGATATACATGTTACGGCACTTTAGGCCATTTTCAACATCTTAACTGATTTATAATAAGGATACTTATAAAAGAAATGTGCTTCAGAATTAAATGTCAGACTTTCCATATAGATAAGTCTGAGATTTGCATTCAAGTGTTGGATTGTGAAGGTCATTACTACAAAGACAAGAACTATTGGTTCCTTCAGAAAACAATTACATATGAGATCTCCCTATTTTGCATGGTATAGATGTCTACTTGTACAAGAAAGTTTTGTATGGTTGGTTAAATTGATTATTTCTTTGTAAATTCATGAATAATTCATGCAGAAATGAAGGAATTATTGCCAGGGTTTGTTAGGATTGGCAACAAGTAATAATAACTTGGCGGACAATGGGCATCCTCAATATTCATCATTTTAAACATCCTCTTGACCTTCATAAATCTCTTGAGCCACTTGAACACACGTGGACGTGACGTGCATTCTTTCCTATAAACTTTAGTTAGCATACAAAAAGATTTGGTAACTGTCTTGTTTAATTCCACAAAAATGTAAATTGATACATTGCACGATTTTTGAATTGACCAAGTTTCAGGGGTTGTTTATTTTTGCCACATTGGTATACCATGTGGTTTGTGTTTGTGCGCTGTGGGTCGACTTATATAAGCCCAGTCTCATTATTTAATAGCCAGCTTTTGCAGCTGACAATAAGCCCTGAATATAAACAGGTCTGGTTAGAAACTGTCACTAACACTTATCGCAATGGAAGAATTAACTGATACAAGATATCTAGCATGGACAACGGAATTTACACCCATGAATTGTATAAAAAGTTCTTAAGTTACCAACTACAACAGGCACCTGAGGAAAGGACGCGCAGACCAAGCAACTTTTAACAATTATGCAAATGCCAAATATTATACACCGATTTACTCATCTTGGTTGCTATATTCACGTTTCGGCCATTTGTATTGAATTGCATAATTTTTAAAAGTTGCTTGGTCTGTGCGTCCTCTCCTATGATGGCACTGGTCTTTACATTCTCTTTCTTTGAACACTTGTATGGCGTGCACCTACTGATTGACACAATCTGTTAAATGGTCAGATCTTTAATCAACTACCCTGTTAATCTCTTGACCTTAAGTAAATCAGTTGGTATTGTTTTACAAGTGCAAAGGAATTTATGCAGACATACTGAAACATAATCTTGATTTAATTATTATAATCAGAGGAATGTAGAGAACAGCCTTCATCTGCAAAACATTTCAATCGTTGGTGTGTGTGTGTGTGTGTGTGTGAAAAACCTGACACAAAGTAAAGAAATTAATTTAGACTTCATCTTTGATTGTCACAGATTAATATTAATTATTACTAGATTATTAAATCTTCATTTAATTATTATAAACAGGTATATAGAGGCGAACAGCCTTCATTAACAAAGCATTTCAATCATTGATTAGTGTGTGATACCTGATACAGGGGATTATGTATATGTATGTAAGAGAATCAGACAGAATGGTAGATGTGATTAGACAATGTGGAAAAGAAAGATTGAGAAAAGCACCCCACCAGCTCAGGTCACCTAGGCATAGAAAACACATTTCATTTCTACTATCTGGCATGGATAGTATCACTTTTCTGCAATGTTCAAATTTCTTCTGATGAAGTCGCTCACAGCGACAAAATGCATAAAGGTTTATCTTCATGATAATAAATGTTTGAGATGTAACACACTGTTCTCCATCTTTCTTTTCCACATTGTCTAATCATAACTTATGTGTGTGTGTATATATATGAAGAAAAAAACCCAGATAATTTTAAGAATTTTCTTAAGGTTATATTAATGTCTCAAGAATTGTCCCAGGTACCAGTCTGACGAATGCATTTGAAGCATGAAACAGTAGTGTTACTGGTCATTTTAATTTTTTTTTTTTTTTTTTTTTTCCATTCTATATATATTTTTATCCTTGGTCCAATTGGCAGATATGGTGTTCACATCATGGTTAGGTTCCTGAAAACCATGACTTTAAGTGAAACCAAACAATAACAAACAAATATGGTGCCTAAGCTGGCTGCTTACACAACTGATGATTAGAATTCAAAACTAATAAGAGCCCAGTCATAAAAATATACATTGTTGAAACTTATTACTTACCTTCGTTCTTTGTCTCGCTTGTTACTTACACGGGTTTCTTCACTTCACTTCGTCGCCAACGACTAATAGGCGTTTCCATGGTAACAAGTAGTAATTTAATTTATTGTAGTCTACGAATTTTGTGACTAACTTCTGTTTAATCAGAAAAATCACTTAATTCACAATTCAACTACAGTATTGAATATTATTGTATATTTATATCTAGTTTCTCTCAACGACATTATAACGAAATGATTTAGATTGGGGTGTTCCAGTATTTGATTTCAAAATAAAGTAATAAATTCTTCTTCATCATCATCCTATGAACTGCGTGACAGGATCAAATTATTTGCTGTGCATATCTCTTGAAATAGGGTCAATAAACTTATAGGTTAAATATGTTGATGAGCTTTGTGACATTTCAACCCCACTGAATTGCTATCATTTAACTTGCTGATTGCTGATTCTTCGTAAAACACATGCATATAAGTATTTTTTTTTTTTTTTGTTTTTTTTTGCTTGATAATTTAAATTAACTGCATCACATACTCATAAAACCTGAGCAACGGAACAAACAGAATGTTAATAGTTGCTTTTCCTTCTTTCCTTACATACTCGATCAGACACCGTTGCTCCTGTGTCATGCAACCAGGGCTCAAAATTAACGTTGTCCCGACGGCCCAGGGACGGTAAAAATGTTTTCGGGACAAACAATATTATCCTGGCGGCGTCTGGGAAAGATACTTTTTTTTTTTTTTTTTTTTTTTTTTTTTTTTTTTTAATAATATGGTGAGGTTTGTTTTTCGGGACGGTTTACATTTCCTTCGGGATGGTTAAAATTGTTTTTCGGGGCGGTACTGAATAAAGTTAGTCTGGCTCCCTGCATGCAACACATGAGGCAATGATTTTGTCTCCATATCTTGAACGATCCATGGAGACTCGATCATTGTTTCTGTTGCAATTGTGGGTTTTTACGGAGATGGGGTGCTAACCTGACGCTTAAGATGGACTGCTTTTACAGGGCTAAAGGGCACCAACTGCACTTACACTTTGGACATGCTCTTGGAAAAGGCATGAATACATTTTTCTTGTGCTCTGTGCCATTGCCAGATATCTTGAAAAATGCTTTGAGGGCTGATAGAATGGATGAGTGAGCACTTGGGCAAACCACTCTTCCATAACTGCCTTACCTGTCTAGGAAATAGCAGTAAAAAGCTGTTATCTATAGTCAACCTAGCCGGGGCCGAATCCTGTTTAATAATCATTTTTGTTAAAGAGAAGTTATGAATTTAGCTATGTTTGGAAGCCATGTTACACAATAAACAGCTTATCTTACTATGGACTTTTGCAGCTTGACCTGTATCCTAAAACAGAACCTGCTATAGTACTTACACATACAAATTATAACAATAATCTTTTATTTTCTTTATAAAATAAAAACAAATTTGATTCCTTGGATCTTAATATTAAATTCATTAGATAAACCCTTTTAGAAACAAAATTGAGTGTATTAGCCACTCATAAGTGACAGTTGATCACTTATATTCCAGTCGAGATTAACCCAACCCGTCGGCCAGTCCTCAAGAATATTGTCAATATTAAACCTGTCCGCAGTGCAAAAAAGATTGGGGACCCCTGAGCTACGTTATCTGAGATGATGAATGACTGGTTTTGTAGATACTAGCTACTTCCTTTTTTGGTTATTTAATTTTGGGAAATGGTATAAAACTTTCACTATGTCTTCATCTCCTCACTACCCGAGCCCCAAGTCATCTTTTTGCCTAAAGGATCATATTAGTTTGTTTAGGCCCCATGAACTTGACCGGCTGGTGGACACAATGCTGCCTTATGTTGGAGAGTCAACTTTTTAAGCATAAAGTATTTTCCCTAATGGATCATATTAGTCTGCTTAGACCCTATGAACTTGACAGACTGATGGACACAATGCTGCTTTATGTTGGAGAGTCAACTTATCAGGCAAATATTGAACTAAACTTGAATTAACACCTTAGTTTGGGGGACGACAAACACTGGCAAATACGATAAATACTCTATATTATAGGATTTTGAATGCAAATGGCCGCCATTACTAATATAGAGGCCTATTCTTTCGACGCTTGAAGGTCTGATACTTGTGGTGGCAGCTTGTGGCAAAAGTGAGTTGTTAGGTGCACCGATTCCCACAGTAATCAAAGCGCTGAATATAAGTTGATCTCAAGAGGCAGAAATTGATCTTGAGACTAAACGGTGTCTGGACCGTCTCATGCCTGAGGATGGCTGGAGTAAGTTAGAGATAAGAGCCTCGACCCTCGACCCTCGTTGTTGGGATCATCTCTTTAAGATAGTCTTATACTGTGTGAGCATTCTATTGTCACTAGCACTAGCAGGAATGTGTGAACAACAAAGTATCCTCCTGATAAAAAAAAAAACATAGAAATAGTGGTGATGAGTTTGTGTCACTTTCTAAGCACCAGAAACACTTCTTTGAAAAGAAGTAATTGTCATTATTTAATTAAATTTGACTGTTTTTTTTTTTTAATCTTAATTTCAGTTGTTTTATATACAACTTTCAATTCGGGCCATTGTTTCTATGGCAACGAATAACAGTACAATTGGATAATAAAGAGTAAGCCTTTGGTGAGAATTGAACTCCAAAAACTGAAATTACGGTGAAGGTAAAAACTAGTCAAATTTAATTAATGTCTTACAATTACTTCATCCAATAATAATAATAAAGTAATTAAATGTTGGGTACCAAAATGACTTGTCGCTCCTTCTTTGCTCTTTTGTGATCATTAGACTTTTACACAGGAAAGGATACCCAAAAAGATGTGAGCACTTGGGCAAACCACTCTTCCATAACTGCCTTACCTGCCCAGGCAATAGCAGTAAAAAGCTCTTATCTATAGTCAACCTAGATGGGGCCGAATCCTGTTTATACTTTTTGTTTTGTTGTGCCTAGCGAACAAGTTGTCTAGTAAGTTCAGAAGAGACAACTAATGGGATAGTCTTGTTCAGTATTCATTGTTTGCTTAATATGATAACATTGCTGATATGAATTATAGTTGTTTGAAAAACATTATTAGCTATGTTGTTGGCAGTGCTGCCAATTTAGCGCGTTTCTTGTTTTGGCGGTGGAAAAAGCGCTAAATTAGAGCATTTTCTGCTAAAACATTTTGGCCGTTTTTTTTACCATTTTCTGACTACTTCTGACTACTTCTGACTACTTCTGACTACTTTAGCATCTTTTTGGTGTTTTTTGGCAATTTAAAAAAATTTAGCACTTTTTGGCAGTCAAACAAGTGCAAAAATATTTTTTGAGTTGACAATACGGTTGTTGGTCCCCAACCACCGGGCTGTGAACCAGTACTGGGCTGCAAAGCGTGTAATACCGGATTGCGAGGAAACAAAATGATTTTACAAAATTCATTCAAAAAGAAATTCAACTAAAAAGATGGTTGAGACAGTTGTATAGAAAATGATACTTAATCTTCATAGTTGTTGATAGACTAAAAAATTTGAGTGAACATAAAAAAAATAATTCTGTATGAAAATAACTTCTCCATTTGTCAAACTACACTCTATGCCCTTAGAATGAGTAAAGCGTCTGGCTCTTAAGAGACAACTCCCAATGAAGTATACACCCAGTGACAAAGACCCGGTTTCTGCTGCTTGCGTCAGCTTAGTGAACCTTGCAAGTTTGAAGTCTGGTTGAGACAAGGACTTTATTTCCTTAAGTGGACTTGCAGGATGCAAGTCCACTTAAGGGATACCTCCATCCTAATCAACCAGCTTAGAGTGTACTCCATTAACTGCTGAGTGCACAGGGAAATTTGTCCTAATGAAGAGTTTTCCACACTCCACACTCTTCACTCATACCGGGAATCGAACCCGGGATCTTCTTAGCGGACTTTGTCTCTCAATGCTCTCTTACTAAATTTTACATTTTCTGTTTGTTTTTTCTGTTGTTCATTCTCAAGAGGTGTGAGAGATGACTTAATATACCTTCATAGAAACTAAGTTAGCAAAGGCGTTTACAAATTTTCCGTCCTTGTTGCTTGCTATTGGTATTATGTGAGAAAGACCTGAACCTTAATTCATCTGTTACTCATTACACATTTTAGTCTTGTCACAGACAAAGAATATAAGGAACTTGCAGAGAGTTTCCTTCACTCTGATCAATTTTATATGCCAGTTCCCAAAGTACTGTGTAAGACGAATGGTCTACAAGGGTATTTGGAGGACTACCACTCGATGCAATTCACCCAAGCTCTATAACTGTCCGTATTGAATGATACCAGTGCATTGGACGCAGGCGTCCCCACAAGTGTTGGAGGTCTAAGAAAGCCAACCACATTATAATCAAGCTGCAATAATTGTGGGGGTGGGTATGGGCGATAGTTGAAAGACCGCAAAGATTGTCTATTGTATAAACACTATGTGGGATTTGAACGAATAAACAAAGGCATTCTTTAATGATTACTTTTTATTAAATAATACAACCAAAATAACTCCAATATATTACAAAGTATATCAAATTTCAGTATTTAAGAACAAAATATTTACATCAATGACTTAACGCTTTATTTTAATTTAAATAGCCTTTTTTATATACCAGCATATGCAGTAAGCTTTTGTGACACCCTTGGGAAGGATGCCTATGTGACCCAAATGATTGTTGGCTGAGTTAAAGAATCGTTACTCTTAAAGCAGGGCTCGAAGTTAATGTCGTCCAGGGGACGGTAAAAATGTGTTCGGAACGAACAAATATCTGACCCATAGGAAATGTAAACCATCCCGAAAAACAATCCTCATCAAATTTTATAAGATAACTTCCCCGGGATGCAAGTGATTTTAAAAAAAAAAAAATCTTTTTTAAAAATCATTTGCGTCCTGGGGAAGATATTTTATTTAAAAAAACTTTTTTTTAAAAATTTGGTGAGGATTGTTTTTCAGGATGGTTAAAATTGTTTTTCGGGACAGTTCCAGGACGGTAATGAATAAAGTTAGTCTGGAGCCCTGCCTTAAAGTGCAAAACCTTGTCAGCAAGAGATTCCGCAATCACAATTATGATTAAGACTGGTGTGTTGTGGGCAAGAATATATCACTGTTTAATCATTTCTTTTTTTTTTTGTCAGGCCATTCAGCGATATAACATGGTTCACAATATAAGGTGGGTGGGTGGTGGACCCCAACATTTTTCCTATATTATCGCCCATTTGTCTAGAAAACTGAGCCGAGTGCCACTTTATTACACTGTAAGCCCATTTGTTGACAGAGGTGACACAACTCCCAGCCTACCCCCCACAAAAAAATATATTTGACTTGCGTGTACAAACCAACTGTAAAAATGAAGTGGGAACCTTTTAACTTTAGAAAATAATGGTTTGTTCTTAGTGAATCAAATAATTTCTTCTTTTTTTTTTAAGCTGCTTACTGTTGGAAATATATATCATTGATATCCCAGGCTTCTTATCCACCTCATTCCTATTATTAATTAGTAAATGCCCGTTGCTTTGCTAATAGTATACCTAAAGCTGTGTTCTGTATCAGTATGTTTACACAGTAATTTGAAAGCTTAACACAAGATGTTAACTAAAATTCTTGTATTCATTTTGGGTAAAAACAAAATTGACACATCAGCAACAGTAGTTGTAGTTGTATAATCAGAAGTCAGCAGACATACACACAGCAGAACAGCATTTTGTGTTCATGTGTTAGCAATACCCTCTTCCTCTCTTTCTGTCTGTTATTACAGACTAACTGCTCACAAATTATATTAAGGATGTAATAATGTTGGCACCATTTTGAACAGTACTGCTGTCTCCTGATAAATACTAATTCTTATGGAATTTTGCTTATTGTCACACCCTGCTGACTCAAAGTATTTCTATATCATTAACATAGTTCTTGGATTTGCAAGTTTGACTCAAACTTGCAAGGTCAGCTGATGTTACCCAGAACACAATGCCTAAAGTCCTTGGAAAAGAAAGGGTGATGATTAGACCTGTCAAAATAGGTTGTAGCTGTTCCCATTCCACAAGAATGTGATGTATGTGGTGTGTTCCGGAAAGTATCCAGCTATTTAATATTAACAAAAGAAAGCCTACCTAGGGCAATTTTGCCTTAGTCCACTACAAAGTACTCACACACTTATTCCAGTATCCCTTCCATTTCTCAAAACAGCCTGCAAAGTAAACTTTCAGGATCGTTGCATTCTCTTTAATCTCATCCATGGTCCGAAATCTCTTTGGAAAAGCCAGAAGTTGCAGGGAACAAAAACCTGCACGAGACGTGAAAAATGGGTAGGCTCGGTCATTGTGAATGAGACGGTCCCCCAGTACCAAAGCTCACTCGATGGCGTCTCACTGCCGACTGAGTAACCCGAAGGGAGACGTCTGTTCATGCATGCGCTGTAAGGACCCCTCTAATTGGTTGCCAAGTTACATCAACGCTATGGAAATAGTTCTTGAGATATTCAAAATTGCTGGATACTTTGTGGATTGATCTCGTACTTCTCTATAATACTTGAATAATGAATTGAGAAAAAAATGGCAGATTTTAACCTGACAATCGAAAAAAGATAAGAAATCTACACATTATGTTCACACGTATTTTAAATATAGACAGGATATTCTAAAATGCTCACACATTTTTCTCTTCTGTTATGATATCTAAAGGTTATCCTGTTGTCAGACACCTGTGCGGAAATGTAAGTGACCCCGATCACCTTAGGAAATAGGTATATTGCATCAGTGTCCAAAACAGGAAATGGGGACCAGTGATTGACACCGCATAGACATTTTTTTTTATTGATCACTGCCCCACAAAAGGTGAGAGAAGTAACTTATTCATTGATCACCCGCTTTTTTCCCAATTTTTTTAATTGATCACCCCCAACACAGCATGCTGTGACGGTTTCTATTGAGTGACCAACCAGACCTGTTTTACCTTTTATTGGAGTCAAAGCTAAAGACGGTACCTTTTGTTCTTTTAACTGCAATTGGAAACATTCATTTAGTGTAAATCTCCCAATTCTTAGTTAATTGGTTGCCTTTTGTCTATTTCTTGAACTTTCAGCAAAGACGATTGGGTTTAGTTTCTGGCGGTGGTTAAGTATTTGAAATTAGAATCGAAGACAATGTCTAAATACACAGTAGTTAAACTAGAAAGCACTTGGAGAGCGCACACCTCTGCCAATGCTGGACACTAAAAAACTGAAAATAAAATATTAAAAGTTGAGAACTCGATTCTCGAAATGTGTACAAATATTGAGTTACTTCACTTGAAATTTAAATTTAGCATTTTTATTAACTGTTTTTGGTTTTAACATCTTTTCATGCAGAATAATAAAAAATATCTGTTGAAAACAAATTCCTGGATCCGCCTCAAAATTTAATCATTCTCCTAAACCTATGACCCGACCTTCCACAAAATTTCATTGAAATTCATTGGGAA
>VCCN01006896.1:5221917-5232549 GCA_006491835.1 Architeuthis dux
TTTTCATCAAGATAACTTAATTTTACCACCACCAATGCTTAATTAACAAGATAAAAAGAAGCACATATGGGTGGTGGTGATTCATAATTTCCCTTGGAATGCTAGTTTATTTATTTGCAAATAATTTCTATAAATGAGTTGTCATTGAGCTTAATGGTTGTCAAAGACTGCCTTCAGGCGAATGTATCCAAAAACCTTTTTCTTGCTAAAATTAGACTTTTCTGCCAGCAATAAATTTTTCACTCAAATTTAATCTAATTATTGCAAGCTTGATATTCAGATGTTAAAAATGATTTTAGAAAAAAAAACCTTGCTTTTCCCATATATTGGTATGAAACAATTTTATTCCCTTAAAATGTAACTATGACCTTTTCTGAAGGTCAAAATGACAGCATCACTATTTCAAAATTATAGACAGTATTCCCCATTCTGTTCAGTTTCTAATATATACATATATGAATTGCATTAAACTTTCATATTTACAGAGATAGATTTGTTTTAATGGAAATGTTTTTGAAAAATTATTCTTTCACAGCATCAAGATATACGAGGGTGGATCAATAAGTCTGTAGCCTGACATGTAGCTATTAGCTGAATTATGATCTGATATTTTCACTGTATAATGTTCAATTACCACTGAATTAAGTGCATTGACAAGGGAGATTTTTCATTTGGCTGTGGGCTTATTGATGTACCTACATATCTATTCAATTGACAACTGATTGGATTTTGTCCAAAGTAACTTTTAACATTTAAATGCATTCTATTTAAGTAACATTATGAAACTTAAAATTTAGACAATTAGAATTCGTCAACCAAAACTGTCAACATAGGTTTAAGTTTTTAAGTTGGTCTGGCTGGCTATGTATGTATCACGTGTACAGGCCGCACCAATGGCACTAGAGGGATGAAAATTTCAACATTTGCTTATGTTTTCTTTTTTTAAATTCCCCCATAATAGGTTTTTGGTGGAAGGTCAATTTGCAATGTAAGTTTATGCTAAATTGGTCATTTGTTTGTGTCTGCTAGTTTTTTGAAAATTCAGCCTTTTTTAGTGATCATTTCCCAACAAAAGGCGAGGGAAGTAACTTGCTCATTGAACACCCCTATTTCCAATTTTTTAATTGGTCACACTCATGTGCATGTGACTGTTTCTATTGGGTCACTAACCTGGCATTTTAAAAGAAATATTAATTCTTCAGTTTTTACCTGCCTCCCAGGCTGTAGATATGATTACCAATATACCTAGCATATTAAAGTTTTTTTCAAACTTTGACAGGTCCATGAAAGCCAAAATCACTTTCTTTCACATCAAACTGGAAAATTGTTCAGAAGAAAGACTGTGCGAACAAAGAGGAAAATCTTTTCTTTTATTACCTAACACTTATCATTTTTTTTTTTAATCAATCGGAAATAAATAGTTTTATTACAGAAAAAAAAAATTGCCAAACATTGTGTAAACAACATTGCAGGTTTTGATCAGTCTGTTTTTTAAATTGATGGACTGAGCTGATCGATCTCCTCTCTCACACCCTGCACATCAAATTCAATGATGATGCTGGGTGTGGCTGCAATAGTGGTTGACCAGTCCTTTCCACGAGCGGCATCAAAGTTGGCATTCCGGGCAGATGAAGTCGTCAGCTGTCTGAGATTAATCTTGAGTGTTGGCACGGTGGGCTCTTTGGCGCTCTTGAAGCTGATCGATGCGGCACCATTCAAAGCACTTTACACCAGTGTGGCAAATCTTTCACCACTCTGAATGATTTAATGCTATCCTCTCCCAGGTGTCAGTGGGAATGTTGCAACGCTTTCAGGTTGAATTTTAAGACCTCTGTACCTCTTAGACTGGCATCCTTGAGAATGCCAGCTGTTGCAATTAAATTAATTTTAATTAAAAGCAAGTGGTTACTTTAACTCGTTTGATTACACATGGTGAGCAAAAGTTATTTTTAAGTATGAATAGAAATTTCTAGATTTTGCTTGTTAAGTTGATATAAAATTTCATTTAATGAAATTTTGATACGATCAAGTATGGAAAATAAAAAAAATCATTGTATTTATTGCTTCAAGCATGAAATGACTGAAATTAAATCTGAACTTTATGCTTATATCATAGTTTTGAATTACTCCTCCTTTTCTTTTTGAGAAAAGATGAAAAATTATCGAAATTGCTGAATTTTCAAAACTTGACAAATAATTCTGAAAGGAATCTTACAAAAGACTTGAGATTTGAAAAAAAGTTTTATATTTCATATTTGTATGTTGATGCAAAGGGTCTGTAGTGGTGTCAGTTATTTAAAAAAAAAATTTTCTTTACAAATAATGGTTTGGGGAACTTGAAGAAAAAAGTCTCCAGCATGCTTTGGTTAAGTACAGTTTATCTCATAAAATAGTCCTTTTTTTTTTCTTTCTTTCTTTTTAGATAAATCTAAATTTGTGAGAACTCTGCACCTGCATTTCAAAGCCACAATTGTTGCTCATAAAGCTGGCTAATAGCCAAGCATATTAAATTCATTTTTCCATAAATGAATTCTTAAATGCGGCAGAAAAACTCTTTTCTTCATTCCTGTTGATGAGGTCTGAAAATCAATAATCAGAATGCAAATACAATTAAGAAAATTCTGGTGCATTTTAAATGAAAAGGTTGTTTTAATGCTATGCAGAAGAGAGAATATCATATTTTAACACTTTCGCTTTTCAGTGTGAGGTTATTTAAACTCCAGCCATCAAATGATGTTCTCTGTTAGCAGGATTTTCTTTTTTTTTAATAGCAGAACGCAATCAAATTTGCAATACTGTTGCTTTTGTGATTTATCTGTTACAGTAAGAATGAAACTAAGGATTTCGTGAAATCCCTGAACATTAATCTGATAACACACTAAATATTGAAAAAGAATATATTTGATATTTACTAAGTGTAGTTTAGTTTGACACAAGGCCACAGTAGTGGGGCACCCAGTGAGGATCAAACTCATTACTGTAGTAATGGTCAGCATCACAAGCTTGTAAACCATTACTACACTGATTGTGAAACTAGGGTTTTTATGAAATATTTCACAATCTTACTGTAACATGACTACATAAATAAATATACTTAAAATGAAGTGTTTATAAGGAGTGAAATGTTCATTGCTAACACATTTGAGGCATTGCTTAGTTGGCTATGCTTTTCAGCTCTCTTGAAAGAGCTTGGTGTCAAAATATAGAAATAGCGCAGTTGAATTATGAGGCGTGGCTATTAAATAACGTTAATTATATGATAAACATTGTGGATGCCCATGCATGTCAAGAACCATTTCTGCAATCCTTCTGGTGCTGAGTCATCTATCATTTTGAACCATTTGTCCAATCCTTTTTTAAATTTCACTTTAAATTCTCACAACATTCATCATTTTCGAAATCCTGTCAAACTCCACAAAATCTCTTGTGCCACTCGAAAACACATGCACGTGACATGCATCATTCCCCATAAACTTCAGTCAGCATACAAAAAGATTCGGTAGTCTTTTTGTTCAATTTCACCAAAATTTCAAATTGATGTGATGCTTGAATTTTGAACTTAGCATTTGACGATGTATCAGAAAAACATGTCTTAAAGCGATACATGAGAATGGACTGCAGACACTAATGGATCAAAACTTCCTGTGGTTGTTTATACTTGCCCATTGGTCAATGTATACCACATGGTTCGTGCATGCACCCTGTGGTTTGACTTACATAAGCCCAGTCTCATTATTTAATAGCCACACCTTGTATACCTTGTCTGTTCTACTTGAAGATTGCTTTGCAGTGCAAATTTGGTTTATCATTAAGCCCTTAATCCATGCTAAGTAGATTTATATTTAATGTTTGTGAAAAAAAAAAATATATATAAATATATATAATTTTTGTATTTTATATACCTTTGTGTCTATCTATGTCTATATGATGTAGTGTTTATTACAAGGGATACACAGTGCCCAATACCTGGATGTTTGAGCGATATTTGTATTTGCTTTTAGCGCTCCATCATATCTCATTTAAATATGATGTTTCAGATATACACACATATGTACATATTTGAAAAGTTGTTTTTATTGCTTAATCAAATTATTTTAAAGTACAGTTTGTGTTGACAAATTATTTTTTCATTGTGTAAGGAAGGAGGTTGAAGCTTCTTATTGTTACTTCCCTTTGACTTCATTCAAAGATTATTTAGAGTGGCTTTGTAATGTATGATAGAACATCTCTGATACAATTTTGTGCATAAACTCTTAGGATTTAAATCCAATGCATTTGTTAATGTTATTATGAAAGGTACTAGTGTCGTCATGACAAGTTTTATTTTTTTGTTTTTGTTTTTTTTTAAAAATTCTGCCCATCTAGGCTGTTAGCTGCTTTGATGTATTGTCCCCTTTCCCCAATGTATACAATCTGACTGACGTGCTTAAAATTTCAACACTGTCATCAGTGTATCCTTGGCCTATTGGTAAAGTCATCAGGCTGCTAAGGTCCGTGTTGGAGTTCAAATCTTAATTTTATATATTGGTTTCCTTCAGCGTGACAGAAAACCAATAAATAAAAACACATCAGTAATTATGTGTTCCGATGATTAATAACCGCAATAGATTTCTGATAACACATATCCGTAGCCAATCACTTTGAGATGTTTCTGCAACGGGTGCTTCCTCTGCAAAGTGCGGCATTTCTAAGTATTTTCATGTAAAGATCTCTTGTAACCTTGTCTGATGTGGTTGCAGTGTAGGTCGCAGTAGTACTTGAGCCTGTTACCAAGACAACGGCAGCTGCTACCAGCTTCATTGTCACTTGTTGTTTTCGTCGTCGTTGTTGTTGCTGTTAATGATATCTACTTTGTTTACTAATGCAGAAACTATTGTTGCACTTAGGTAAGATGACGCGCCTTTCGATGCTCTCTTCAAGATGTGTTGGCCATCTCACCTGGCTTGCTCAGGAAGTGGTCATTGGTCATTTCAATGGTAAACGAAGCATGTGACATGCCGCATAATCATCATCAGCATCTTTTTTTTTTTCTCTCTAGTCCCATTCACTGTCGACATTTAGATTCTGCTCCCCCCTCCCCCATCAGATTTTGCACTATTTACTTAGACTCATATTAGTTATCTTGGTTTCATATAATTTTTAAAATTCTTTTCATTACCATTGCAACTCGGATTTGTTCAGGCTTCTACTTTATTACTAGTATAATATATCTCCCACGCACTGTGGATAGCGGGTGTGTAGTATATCTTGAGGGTTAACCACATCTGGTGGTCATGTCCATTTTTGGACATAACCACTTCTGGTTGTTAGCCTTCGATATATACATAGGTACATCGATAAGTTACACCATCTGAGCAGAAGTAACACGCAGATGGTCTGTGGTTTGAGTCCCAGTATGAGCGACTAGTGTGGAAAACTTCATTAGGACAAATCTCCCTGTGCACTCAGCAGCTAATTGAGTACAGCTGTTTGATTAGGGTGGAGGTATCTCTTCGGTGGACATGCATCCTGCCAAGGGGGTGGTCATAAAAAACTTGTAGGAATACGGTCCTGGTCTCAACCAGACTTGCAAGGATCGCATGCAATGACGCATGACGCATGCAACAGAAATCTGGCCTTCGGCACCATACTCCATTGAGAGTTGCCTCTTAAGAGACGGGATGCTTTACCTTTGACAGCAATCTACCCCCTTTTTTTAAAAGACGTTTCTGGAAAAGTTTGGTTATTTAAATATATTCAAATATACTCTACTCAAAACTGATTTGAAAGCAAGAAACATTGTTTACAGCAGTGTATAGATGTAGATAAAGCTTCTGGAGATTTAAGAAAAAAAGAAAAAAAAGAAAAGAAAATATTTATATACCCAGGTTGCCTACTCCTCTTATACACACACGTGTATAAGAGGGGTAGGCAACCTGTGGGCCAGATCCGGCCCGCAAGCAAATTTTTTGTTACTATGCTTGCAGTTTATATTTTAAATATTCTTGGTGTCTTTTATTAGATTCAAAACCTGCCCTGATTGAGATAAATTGCGACTAAATTGAGTCCTCTCATTACTAACTGGCATCCTTGTTCAAGCACAAATGATTTTCTAGCATGCAATATTCATTCATTTGAGGCAAAATACAAGATGTATTTAAACAGATAATTCCCATATTTCAAGCTTTTTTCTTTGAGATTTATCTGGTCCATTGTTCACTCATTAATAAACGATCCGGCCCGCCGAGTCAAAAAGGTTGCTGACCCCTGGTCTATAAGATGTAGTGTTTATTACAATTGATAAACAGTGGCCATTACATGGACGTTTGAACTGTAGTTGTGTTGGCTTTTAAAGCTCCATTTACATTTTCCTGTCAGTCGTATTAGATTATATATGTATGGCCATTTTAAAAAAATTTTTAAAAAAGTAAGTACGTATAATTGTCCTCTCTAATTTCACATAATGCTATACTACTGGGAGATATTAATCTATTTTTGTTGACTTGAAAACTTTTGACACGTTGAGCCCTAAATGCAATTAAATACTATTTATTATTTCTGCTCAACTTTAAACAACTACACATACACTGTGTGTGTGTGTGTGTGTATATATATACCAAACTTTCTGGCTGATGAATGCTGTCAGAGCAGTCGTGAATCTACTCAGTGACATACATTGCTCTGTGTTTTTTATATATATATATATATATATATACACACACACTTACAATTTCAAGTAGCTTCTCCTGTTGCTCCCTTTGTAAGAAGCAAGAAAAAAAAACATAAGATAAAGTGGTTTAGCAAATAATTGCATAGCTCATTTCAATGAAGAGTTGTCAGTTCATAGCCAAGATGCTAATTATTAGGTGTCACTAGAATGTGTTTAAAAAATATTATAGTAGAATGGCCTTTGTACCTATGGCTACTGAGGTATTGATAGGTCTTGAAGTCTCTGAAGTCTTAAATGAAAGAAACCATGTAAATCATTGTACTATTGAGGGCTGTAAGAATAACAAGAAAGGTGTTGGAGCTCTGTAGGTATTCGGTATCATTCGATCAAGGAGATGCGGCTGGCCTAATGGTTACTTCATGCTAATGCCCTTGGGGAAAGGCATGAATCCACTTCTCCCTCCAGCTATGGGTAAATAGCAGAGCAGTTAGAGCCCTGTAAGGTAGTTCATCTTGGGTATCGGTGTAGCATCCCAACCCTGTAAAAACCCACAATTGCTGCAAATTATGATTGGGTCTCCATTAGTCTTTGCTTGACTAGTGAAACCAATTGGACATGAGTAAAAATAACTTGGGTGAACATTCCAGATAAGTTGCAAAAAGATTTTAACAGCAGTTTTTATAATGGTGGATTTTTGCTGTGGTCCCCTAGTCAGAAAAAAAACTTCATATTGTATATCATTGGAAAGGAAATTTCATGCTGAGTAAAGTTTACAAAAGAACCATATACCTCAGAGCAAGTCATTTCGAGCTATTTACAATCAAATATCATAAAACCTTCTTTTAAAATGAAACGCCTGTGTGGACTGATAGCTGACATAGGGGAGGTAATTGTTGATGGATCTGCTCCAAAATTTAATCAATTCTTCCATAGTCTATTGCCCACCCTTTCATTGAAATTCATTGAGAACTTTTTATTTCTTAAATTTTTGTTGTGACATGGGAGCAACCGAGTCTTGAGCAATGGATTTTAGACGAGTTAGCCTGAATAGATTACTGAGTTGCAACTTCACATTCTAGATGAACAAGCATTAAACATTTTTATCTTACACAAAAAATTCTGATTCTTGCATAAATATAATCAATTAAATGATTTTCTTTTTTTTTTTTCCATAGATTTTCTTTGCAGTCACTTTGATTTTTGTAGAGAAGTTACCTGAGAATTTCTGACCACTCACACCTGGGAGAAGTTATTAGAATTCTCTTCCAGGATCTTTGATAATTTTCACATTGAAATAGTCTTCTTTTTTTACATTCTTTCTTTCTTTGCCTGGTAAAAACAGTCCTGGTACTATTTTAGTAATGATTCATTTTATTTGTTTTTTTAGAATCTGATGACTTGAATTTTAGTTTCTGAAACTTTTGGCTTTTTTTCAGACTCAATATTTTGGATATGTTACAGTAAGATTGTGAAATTCCTAGGGATTTTGTAAAATTTCATGAAATCTCTAGTGTAGTGATGTACTGGAATATCAATCTAGTCGGATATCCGGTGCTGGGTTCACATGGTGTGAAATCCGGCACCGGATATCTGACCGGATTGATATTCCGTTACATTACTACTCTAGTTTCTCAATCAGTGTTGTAATGATTAATAAGCTTGTGATGCTGACCATTATTACTGTGAGTTTGATCCTCACTGGGTGCCCCACTACTGTGGCCATGTGACAAACTAAGCTAAACTTAATAAATATCAAGTATATTCTGTTTCAGTATTTAGTGTATATGCTGCTTAGTTTGATACAAGGCTATGATAGCAGGGCACCCATTGTGGATCAAACTCATTACAGTAGTGATGGTCAGCATCGCATTGTTGTTAACGAATACTATACTGTGAAACTAAGGATTTCATGAAATGTTGAGGGCTTTCACAAAATCCCTAGGGATTTCACAAAATCCCTAGTTTCACAAGCTTATTGTAAAAGATATACCATTAAAATATATTTACTGTTTACTAAATGTTTTTAGCATCATAGAGAATTAAAAAATCAGAATATGGTTGTTGAAAGTTTATCCACATAGAGGCTGAGTGACATTCTTTGTTATAAATAACAAATCGAATTTGTATAATTTTATATTTTGGACCATTCAAAATACCTTTAACCTATTCATGTAGTCTTGATCTTAACACGTTCAGCACCAAAGAATAATAATTAACGTCTTCATTACTTTGTGTTGAGTGCCAAACAACATAATGTTGTCCATTTGAAATTTGCACCTTGTCTTCATTTTGTCCTCTGCACACTACTTTGACTAATACTTGCTTTCCAGTGATGCTATTTAGTCTCTGGCGAATTCCATTTGTTCTATTCTTGGCCTACACACATTGGCACTGAAGGTATTAATCTGTCGGTGAACCGGATAGTCATTCAAGACAATTTGTAGACAGTGATGAAGGCAGTTAAATCAATGATTGTCCTGCAGCCGATATTTCATCGATATGTCACACAAAAATATCCTGGTCCCAAGTGGTTAATTACTTGACCCTAGCATTTCAGTTTTTGTTCTAAATCTGATTGCAAATCAAGTATTTAAATCGGGCATGGGCAACCTTTTTGATCTAGTGGGCCACATTTTGCATCTTTCTTCGGGCCACACCTTCACTTGAAAAATGTAGATTGTATTACAGAAAGCATACTTAATTTCTATTTTAGACAAACCTGAATTACAATTATTATTGATTTGCCAAGCCAAAACAATAGTAATTTTACAATATAAATTATAAAATTGACTTGGAGAAAAATTATAGAAGATTTTAAATAAATGTTGTTGCAGGCCTAATCTGGCCCGTGGGCCTATGGTTGTATATGTGATTTAAATGATGGTATTAAGCCATAAGAACCCAGACCCATTTCTACTTGAAGGAACATTATGTGGGATCCTGGGTAGGCAAATTGATACAGTCACATGACTGCACCAGGATGTTCAGTATATGTCACTTAGTACACTTCATGAGTTAAAATCAAGGATAAAATATAATCTTATATAAGAGACTGTGCAGATCAATTAAATTGTATGTGGCACTGGTATCATAGTGGGTTCTTATGGGTTAAAAAAAACGGACAAAAGTTTGATGCTTGTTTAAAGAATTTCTGAGATGAGGAATTATCATTCTCTGATTTATTTGAACTGTTGTCTTCATCTTGGTTGTTATGTTCAAAACATTTTGGTCACTATACTCTCCGGCCTTCTTCAGGTGTCCGTCTTATTCAGTAACATTCTTGAACTGAACTCTTTATTCAATCCACTGTAATATACTGTTCTCATTTTGCAGTCCATCCTGGGGGATATCTCGTTCTAGCTAATTCTCCTGTTATTTCCAAGAAAGTTACTGTATATGACCGACACCTGAAGAAGGCCAAAGGGTACAGCGACCAAAATGTTATGACTATAATAACCAAGGAAAACACTTTGAATAAATCGGTGTATAATATTGTTTAAAGAAATTCTTCAATTATTACCTTAATCAGATAACTTGATATTTATTTTGCCTGCAGCCAAATCATAAATAATGCTTTTCTCCAAAGTTAAGTAATGTTGAGCTTGGTCATTACTTGAATGGGTGACGATTTGACAAAACTATTTATTGTACCTTTACCTTCATATCTGGGTTAAGATTTTTTCTCCTATCTGCTTAAAATAATGTTTTACTATTGATAGCACAGACTGCTTATCTTCCATACCAGGAATTGAACTCATTACTTCTTATCTACCAAAAACTAAGTATCTTGTCTATTATGCCTTATCAAATTTTGATTATTTTTTTTCTTCTCCTCAATATATGTATCAGTCAATATCTCGACCTGTACCCTGTCCAAAAAAGATTAACACCCATGACTGTTGTATAATGGATAAGTGCTAAATCTTTAGTGGAATTGGAAAGTGCAATGTTCTAGTTTTGCTTGTAGAGATAATGATGTACTT
>VCCN01006896.1:5240665-5250933 GCA_006491835.1 Architeuthis dux
ATATACAATACAAAAGTTGCTGTAATCATCTTCAGTCGGAACGGTAGTTGGAGTGTAGTTTGACCTTGTAGCAGCCAGGCTTGTTTTAAGATCTTTTCTTATCACAAAGATACATATGCTTCAAGTTATTTGTTGAATTTTCCCTGCAAATATTTGGGCAACCTATTTCATAACTCTACCTTGTTCTTTTATCTAAAGCTCATAAAAGCACACCAGAGACGGGATTAACACACACACACACACACACACTCATTAAATACATTGATACTCTGAAAAAATGTCAGCCTGACCTTTGCCAGCGAATAAATTTTCTGCTACAATTATTTTTATTTTATTTTTTTTTCTCGAATCTATTGGAATCTAGTGGCATTCATCATGCGTTGAGGTGTTCATTGGGTATTCACTGGAAACATTTCAATGGTATGCTTAACGTGTTGAACAAGAGAAATCACAATGCAATATTTTTTCTAATAAAATCATGACAAAGAAATTGTATTATGTGCTGAAAAATTATACAGAAAATGAAGTAGTTTTTGTGTTGCACAAAAAAACCCACCTGCTCTAACTGCATTATTCTGTTTTAGAAAATCTACTGTAACGTTAAGGAATGCACAAGGTCAATTTTTGGGGCATTTTTTTTTTCTTTTTTTTTTTTCATTTATTTATTTTTAGGTTAGTTTTAGAAAACTAACCTAAAAATAAATTTAGAAATGCATTTTTGTTTTTGTTTGTGTCCTTGTGTTATAAAGTGTTAGGTAGAGCTCTTTATCTATGGATAGCATTTACTCAGCAATATTTGAAAAAAACAAACTAGTATAGGACTATTATATAAGGACTATTATATACTAGTTAATTCCTGGGTAATGATTCACGGATATAATAGAATTTCTTTAATATGATTTTTTTTTTTTTTTTTTTTTTTTTTTTTTAAATTGTTTCAGTGGAAGAGTCCATTGTATCAAATGGTGGGTAGATTTTTTTTTATCAGCAAAATTACCTTTAAGTGGAAGAGTTAATTGTTATGGACAGAGAAATAGAAAAAGAAATCACCTCAGTTATCACAAATAAGTCTAAAATCTATACTCACCTGTAATGTGTTGATAATCCCTATTAACAGTTGATTTAAAAACGATATACATTCGTTTTAATAACATTTTTAAAACCTATTTTTGAGTAATATAAATTCATGACTGATATAATTGTCAACATCTTTAATACTGTAAGTATAAGAATTATGTCCACTAAAATTTATTTTGTTTTACAAGTATGTAAATAGTTTAAAATTTGTATTTTTCAAACAGTATAAAAAAGCTTCAAACACAAGTTTTTATTTAATTGTTAAAGAAAACTATTGTATCATTGTTCTCTTATAAACTCTCATCGAGGTTGTCGCAGGGTTAAGTATGCCACTGCAATTTTTAGTAAGATTCAATTCCGGTACTGACCAGGCTTGGTATTGCTTAACTTCAGTGATCATATGAGAACCGGTGTATCCAACACAATTTGACCGCACCTAACAGATTCCTCCACAACTCAATTATACAGCTACAGTTAGCAAATGCCTCCCCAACCTGGTATTTCCCAATGGTCACCCATCTATGTACTGACCAGGCTCAACGTTGCTTAACTTTGTGATCTTACGAGAACCAGGGTATCCAATGTGATTTGGCCGTAACCCCTTTGTCTCAGGGTGAGGTACCTCAATCCTAGTCCTTGTGCTGAGTGCTTAGCGCAGAGGCATTGAGTACCATCTATAAAGTCTTTGGCATGACTTTGTGGTGGTTTGAACCATGGCCAACCTAACCGTAGGCGAGCACTCTACTACTGAGCAACAGTGATTGGTTATTCTTTTATTAAATCAAAAATTATCTGTATTTTGAAGAACCTAAATCACGATGGGATACATTTGTCCCAGTAGACATTTATTGTTTTTCATGTTTATTTAACGTGACATATACGTCCAGTAGACTTCTAAAAGAGACCTATGAGACATAGAATCCTCAGGATATATATGTCCCAGGAGTCTCAAAAGGGTTATTAATCACTACTACCCACAACACTGGTTTATTGCTGGGTTTAAGTTATTCATGTGATCTGACATTTGTGTATCTATGTATCCAGACTTCGCCCAGCCTGAACCGTTATAGTAGAAACTTGAAATTTTGTACACACACACTTCCCTCAATGAGTAGGGAAATTCTTTTTTTTTTTTTTTTTTTTTTTTTTTTCTCCCCCCAAATACGTTTTTAGTGGGGGGGGGTTAAATTGGTCACTAGTTTGTGTCCAGCTGCATTCTCTCTTGTTTTTGTAGTTTTGTTTTTTGTTGTTGAAAATTTGGACTATTTAGTGATCACTGCCCACCACCACTGTTTAATTTACAAGGTAAAAAAAAAGCATATATAGGTGATGGTGATTCATAATTTCCCTTGGAATATTAGTATATTATAAAGTGTATAAATGAACTTTGTGTATTGTAAATGCTGTCTGTGGGTAGAGGCCTAATTCATTTCCTCATTAAAGGAATGTCCTTTGGAATTTGATGACCCCAATTGCAATGTGGACAAAGATAATTGTGTTTATTATTACTCATCTAAATTAATGAGATAATGGGGTTTTACTCGGACATTATTTATCAAGCAATTATTTAATAAGGTTAATCCTTTGTGATGAAATTTCCATGGCTTAATGGATAACTAATTAATGCCTACTTAGCCGGATCTCCGCTTCCATTTGTTTTATTTTTTTATAATCTGGAAATGTTTTTTTTTTTTTTTTTTTTTTTTTAATGTATTTCTCATCCCATGCCATAATTATATATTTTTTTAGTCTGGAAATGGTTTTTTTAAATTCTTTTTTATTTTATATAAATGTTTTCCTCATCCCATCCCATAACCCAGTGCAGTCATTGGGGCACTATAGATGACTTTCATCATGGGTGTGTCAAGGGCGAGATGGCCTGACAAAGCCGATCCCTCTTCAGGCTGGTTTTGGAATCAGTAGTCAATCTCCTAGACTGGTTGCCGACTATAGCAAGAGTGCCCTATTATTTACCCATAGCCGTTGGATTCATGCCTTTCCCAAGAGCATTAATCTGAAGTAAAAACACAAACTGTCTCAGCTGGAATTTGAACTCTGATTCCAGTCTCTGTGCCATTTAACTGTTTGGCCACTCTGCTCCTCCTTCTGGTAATATACAAAATGGATTTCAGGAAGTGAATAGAAGGGAACCTAGGGAATTTTTAAAACAGTGTTTTTTCAACTGTGATGTAAGTCGACAGTTCTCGGAAAGCCAAAAGGTTTTTCGTTCAGACTTTTTTGAATCGAGTAATAGCGTTCATATGAAAAGAATGATAGAGAGTAGATGAAGAAAGAGGAATATTTTTTTTTTTTTTTACATCACTGTCATATAATTCATTTTTTAAATCAATTCTTGAAATAAAAAATAGTACAAGAATGGAGAGAGAAAAAAAGCAGACTATACAGTGTTTATAACTAATGTATAAACTTCATATATATATTTTTTAACTTTTTCATTTCCAATGAATTATATTGCATTACGGACGATATTTTTGATGCAATGATTATTTTTGTTTTGGACATTTTATGGAATTAACTTAAACTCGATTGGAAACAAATAGTTTTATTACATAAACAAATATTGACAAATGTATCCAAATGCTGTCAAAAATTGTATAAACAATGTTGCAGGTTTTGAACTGTCTGTTCTTTTTGTTGTTTCCTGTTGAAGACTATGCTTAGATATGTTATTTCAATGACAGTTTAAAAAAAATCCTTTTGAGCCTCCTGGGACATGTACATATCATGAGGTTTCAATGACAGCTGGGATATGTCTTTTAGAAATCTACTGGGACATTTTAATTCGGGCATTTAGCACCTTAATAGGTTAGTCTTGAAAAGGTTAAATGATGAACAGTTGAATTTTTTAAAAACTAAGAACAAGAAAAGCAGAATTAATTTCAACTCTAAACCTGAAAACATTTCTAGCATTGTTCATCACCGCTACCCACAACACTGGTTTATTGCTGGGTTTAGGTTATTCATGTTTTCTGACATTTATAGCATAACGGGCCATTGAACCTCTGTACTTCTCTGGTCGCCATGAGGGAAAGAGATATTGAGAGAGTTAGACGATCATTTGCTCCGCGGACTGTGATGATGATGATGATGATGTCTCTCTGTCCGGTCTGCCGACAGGAGCCAAATTTCTCTGTGGAGGGAAATTCATTTTCGGACAAAGAAAACTCTCCCATGTGCGTAGAGAGAAAAGACGACAAAATCCACGGATCTTAAAATTTTAAGAAGTTTTATTTCCGTACCACGCAGGTCAATTTCTGGGCTGGTCTGCAGATTTTGTCGAGGTACGGAAATTCTGTTGCATGTTGTAAACAAAATATGTTTTAAAAGAGTTGGTCATTGCTTCTAACGGGCCGTCACCACCACCATGAGATGGATGGGGACGCCGTCTAGTGTGAACCCGTTTCAAGTCGCGACCCGAACTAACTTCACTGTTTCGATCTAGCCTTTATATATCTAATGGTCATAACTCTCACTTTTCAAATTCCCAACGGTTCTTTGATAACATGATACCCCAGTTGGTCACGTAGGCAGCTTGACACAGATTTCAAATCTAACCAAGTTCCTATCCAACTGGCTACCGGTAACATGATCTGGGTCTATTTCGTTACACATTTGTATGTATCTATCTATCCAGATTTTGTCCAGCCCTAACCGTTCATAGTAGAAACTTGAGATTTTGCCCGCACTCACCTCAATGAGTATGGAAAATGTTTGTTTTTTTTGTTTTTTGAAAATTCCACCCCTAAATGTTTTTAGAGAGGGGTTCAATATGCAATGTAAGATTATGCTAAATTGGTCACTAGATTGTGCCTGTTTTTTATTTTTGAAAATCAGACCTTTTTAGTGATCACAGCCCAACAAAAAGTGAGAGAAGTAACTTATTCATTGATCACCCTCTTTGCCAACTTTTTAATTGCAGTGATTCATAATTTCCCTTGGAATGCTAGTTTTAAATTTTTTTTTTTTAGTCCTTTAACAATTTAGAGGAGAGATAACCCCCCCCCTCCAATGTAGGCAATTGTGGAAAATAGTTACCGTTTCCTCCATTGTTTCTTAAAACAGAACTGAAATACCATTATTTCTGTGGCTTGAAATACAGACTGTACAAAGTGCAGTATTGAGTGGTACAGGATAATTAAATAGTGAATTCCCTACATACAATGTGCTTCTATCAAGTTAGTTCTAATTTTGGGCTTCATCTTGATATGATGGTGGATCTTTAACATTGTTAAAGAAGTATAATGAATAGAATGGTACTCCCAGATCAGTCTATACAGTAAATAGTAAGATTAAGCCTTTGGTGAGAATCGAACTCACACCGTCATTGCCAAACTAGTTTCCCTCTGGCAATGAGGGTATGAGTTGATTCTCATCGAAGGCTTACTCTTTATTTCCAATCGTGCTGTTATTCGTTGCCATAGAAACAGTGGCCCGAATTAATAAGTTGTATAAAAACAACTAAAATTTAGGATGAAGGTAAAAACTAGTCAAATTTAATAGAAGTAATTCTTTTGTTTATTCTTGTAAACTCCATGTGAAGCATAGGGCTATAACCACACCCTGCTTTTAGGGTGATGCTGCTGCAGTTTCAGTAGCAAGTAGGTTTTACAGTATTGAGTTGCTATCCCCATGTCCAACCCGCATCCTTTACCCGGGCTTGGGACCGGCAAGTTGTTTGAATTCAGTTTTCTGTTTCCTAGATTGCTTGCTAATCAAGGCTGAAGAGCCCAGTCTGCCTTCCTATTTACCTATAGCTGGGGAAAGAAGAAATGGATTCATGCCTTTTCCAAGGGCATCAGTGTGCAATGAACATGCTGCTAACTGTTAGACCACCTGTTAGAATAGTTGCTTAGTATGGCCTTTCATGAACAAACCTTCCCAAACAGTGTTGCTAATTTAGAATTTCACACTAGATTTAGCGGGTTTCTTGTTTTGGCATTGCAAAGAGCGCTAAATTAGCGCCATTTCGCCATTTTCTGGCTATTTTTGACCATTTTAGAGATCTTTTTTTTTGGTTTTTGGACATTTATGACTATTTTATAAAATTTAGAGCTTTTTTAGCAGTCAAACTAGCGCGAAAATATTTTTTGAGTTGGCAACACTGTTCCCAAACCTCTTTTCTTAAATCAACACAAATGGTTTGTATGAATCCTAGTATTTGTTTTATTACAATACAAACCATACATATCAACATATGCATTGTTGTATCTGATGGTATTCATTTTCAACCAGAAATTGTAATGTTTTCTGGGTCTTTTCTCTCTAATAGCATTCACACAACTGTCCCTTGCTACTTAGTATAAGATTGAGGTGACAGCTACCAAGAAGTGTGAATTTCCTGAGATACCCTTAACCAACATATTGTACTCCTCAGAAGGTGACAACTCTCCGAAAGAGAGCCTATAGCAACAGTAGAACGAGAAAATGAAAAAGGTACCTATGCACTAACTGAGAATAGTTTATATATAGCAATTTACATCAGCTGTTTGCCAACACTAGCCTGTCATCTTGTCAATATGCATTAAATATATGCATGCATCATTTAAACCAAAATTGTTGCTTCATATCCACCATAAATAATGATAGTAGCTATTTCTGAGTATAAAATCAATTCTTGTTTTATTGATGTTTGCCTTTCATGTTGAATTATAATTAAGGAGACATGTAACAGTATGGGTCATAGCGTGAGGGAGTATCACAAGACTCTCCAAGAACAGTCAGAATTCTGATTTCATTTGCCAATTCCGTTTCCAGAATTATTACAGATTGTCGGTTTATGCTTCCTTTGAATTAAGCCCTAAGATTTTAATAGAATCAGTTCAGTAAATTCATATATTGTAATGAAAAAAATTACAATAAACTATGAAAATGAAAATTATTTTCAATTTTAGTGTTCTGGACGTTATAAATGTTTAAATTGTAAAACTTAAAATTTTAAAATCAACATTTTTATGAACGTAGTTCGATCTTGTGTATGTCTTCTGATGCACAGGTTATGGCTTTTTAGGCCATTTTCAACATCTTAACTGTGTGACGATCTCGCAAGCGTTTTGTAGGCGTGAGCATTATTAAATTATTTTTGATTGGTCAAACATAGTTTCAAATTGAACCAATTAAATTGAATCTCTTAAAGAGGATTCAGTAGTCGTAATGTCCGATGCAATTCAAAAGGGTTTTTAAATGCTGTGAATGCAACCTTTCCCCTCTTTTTAAAACTTATATATTTGGGTCTATACCATGTTCTTGGACTGAAAATAAAGGCAGTTTTTTTTTATTTTTTTTTTTATTTTTTTTTGTAACTGCCCAATTGGATTTTACTGTATAGACCAATCTGGGAGTACCTTTCTCATAATATTACAAATTTAAATAGGGGTTTTGGTCATTTATACATTTCCTGAATCTGATCAATCTTTCAGGTTGCATGCTGCAAACATTGCCTTGGGCTATATTCAATTACCAATATATGGCATGATTTTTCCATCCTAACAGAATCATTAACAGATCTGTGGGTAATAATTTGTCATAGTACAGCCAGTTTGTTTTAGGGAATATAGAAAGTGTTTATAAAATATCCCCTCTACCGTAGGTATCGAGTATTCTCCGAAAATAAAGGTCTACTGTGATTGTTGTGTACTATTGTGTTGCATTTTGATGACTACATATTTTTTATATATATATATATATATGTGTGTGTCTGTCACGTAATTATGTCCCTTCTGTAAAAGTTGTAAGGCGGCTAACTGTGTATTGACTAAGTACCTAATAGTAAAATCAATGTTTGATTTCTCCACAATCGAGCCTAATCAATACAAAGTTATTCCCCTTACAACATTTACAGAGAGGACATAATTACGGGACACCCTGTATATATACATAAAATGATAACAAAACAATGTTTAGTTTAATTTCTTCTGTGAAAAGATTCCACACTATAAATGATCAGTTTACAAATTAAACATTTAGAAAAAAAAAACCCAAAACATCTTTTAATACTTTGAGGGATTAGTCCAACTGTAACTTGATTATCTATGCTTATATGATTATTCCAATCAACAGACTTTGATTCAGTTCAATGATTAGTTTATTTATTGTTGAGGATTTTCATGGTCAAGGAGAAAGAAAAAAAGGCAAAAGTTGAAATGGAGGCATTGGGGTAAACCGATGCTCCTGAATGGGAGACGACTAATTTGCTTAAGAGGATTAACAGAATATTGGGATAATCTATCTAGTTGCTGAAACCTTTTCTCACCATACTTTGTTCTTTATTGTGTCTAACATAAATTCCTTCATTTAAATAAATTTAAATCTAATCTTGTATTCAGTTCTTTACTCAGGCAAGTTAGAACATTCTCAGTGGTGAATTGTCAGTGGGACAGTGGGATGTGTTATGGCTATTCTGTGTCCTGGCAGCTCTTTCTTTTAATCTTTCTCTCCCTCCCCCATACACTTTAAAAACAAAAAATTTAAGTATGTTTACGTAATTGTGTATAAGCCTACTTAGGAGCACTTACAGCAGATGTTAACTCTTACCTACTATTGAGTATATTCTAACCGGAGATAAATAGTTCTACTTATTTAAGATTTGAAGATACATTTCAGTTTTTGTATTATCTTGTTTGGATAGTTATAAATTACTTAAAATCCAGAATTTAGTATGACTAATTAACTGTATTGTTTATTTCTGTAGACTCCTTGTGGAGTATAGTGCTGAAACCTCTGCTGTGGTTTCAGTAGCAAATAGGTTTTTAAGGGGTGGAGTTGCTACCCCACGCACAGCTGTCTCTGTTTTATCCAGGGTTGGGACTAGCTATGGCCACTGCCAATCTGTAGGTTTTTCTGTCAGAGTAACCTCCTCACAGATAAACTGCCTTACAGGGCTAAAGGGCTCCAACTGTCCTGCTATTTACCCATGGCTGGAGGGGGAAGTCAATTCATGCTTTTCCCAAGGGCATCAGTGTAAAATGAATGTAAACTGCCTTGACCAAAGCTTGGTCTGAGGATTCAGTTTTGCTAACTGTTACGCCATTCCGCACCTCCAATTGTGTGGTTTTTTTTTTTTTTTTTTTGTGGCTGCTCATTATGAGGTCTTTTGCCACCTGTCAATAACCAGTTTTTGTTAAATACTTAAGAACCCCACCTGCACTTATGTAGAAACTGTTTCTTCTTGAATAATTAAGTAGTCTGGCCTCTCTGCAACTGTAGGTCTTGAACTGAAGACCTTATGGTACCAGTTGAATGCTCTAAGCACTGGGCTACTACAAATTAAAATCAGGAAATGTCTCCTTCACAGCGTTTTTATGATTTTGAACTGTAATATGTAGAAAATATAATTGTTTGAATTTCTGAGACAAGATACATTGAGTCTTTCGTATAACAAACATGAGGGAACTATATTATTATTATTATTATTATATGAAACAATTGTAATACATTATTTAATCAGATTTGACTAGTTTTACCTTCATCTTAATTTCAGTTGTTTTTATATACAACTGAAATTCGTAGCCATAGAAACAACAGCCCAAATTTCAGTTGTATATAAAAACAACTGAAATTAAGATGAAGGTAAAACTAGTCAAATCTAATTAAATAATGATGAAACTAGTTCAAAAGGATCGATCTATGATGCAGAAAATATTTGTTTGATAATTTTATGGTTATTTTACTTTCTGTTGGAAATATAATAACCATAGGTAAGTAGGATGAATGTTTAGATTATCTTAACTCTTACATTCATGAAAAAAATAATTGAATGTCATTATCAAGGGAAATAACTTCTGATTAAAATTATCTCCCTTTGACCATTAGGTGATTTTTTTAATTTTTTTATTGATTTTTTTAAAATTCAATTCAGTGTTCCATTATTTTTAATTCTATTCATTGACAAGTTCCACTGTTGGTTGCAAGCGGTCCATGAATTTAAGAGTTAACCATATTCATTGTTTAAATTTGAAACTGTAATATAGTGTTTCTTGAACTGGTGAACGATTCACCCAAGGGTGCATGAAATTATTTCAAGGGCGAATGAAACCTGAAGGGTGAATGACTTGATTTATTCAAATATTAATCACTGCTACCAAAGGTTTAGGTTATTTATATGTTCACATTCGCCCAGCCCTAACCATTTGTAGTAGAAAGTTGAGATTTTGCACACACACTCCCCTCAATGA
>VCCN01006896.1:5251045-5262440 GCA_006491835.1 Architeuthis dux
ACTTGAAATTTTGCACACACACTCCTCTCAATGAGTACGGAATATTTTTTGAAAATTCCCCTCCAAAATATAGTTTTAGTTGGGAGGTCAATTTTCAATGTAAGTTTATGCTAAATTGATCACTAGTTTGTGCCTGCTTGTTTTTTGAAAAGTCAAACATTTTTTTAGTGATCAGTCCTACTTTTTAATTGATCACCCTCAACACAGCATATATCGGTGACACTGATTCATAATTTCCCTTGGAATGCTAGTTTATATTTTTCTCTACTTTAAAAAGTACTTTGCATGGTAAACATACGCAGTAAGAAAACATTATTTCTAAAAATCTAACTCTAAGTTCGTTATTTGCTAAGTTTATGTAAACTAGAAAAATTCCTATTTTTCCGTGTTAATATTTCTGTCACTCCTTGTTTTCTTTATGTACTTTTAGGATGTCCAAAGAATGTGAATGAAATAAACACTTAAGAAATGAGTTAATTTATGCTGTTTGCTCAAAATGAATTGTGTATAAAATTATACACAAGGAAGAATTAGACAAATGATCAAAAACATAAGGAAATTTAGTCATGGGTGAATGGAATTTTGTAATAGAGACTAAAGGTTGAATGACACTGAAATAGTTTAAGAAGTTCTGCTCTAATACACAAAAACTATTTGGATAAATATCAGATCAAAATTCTTACCAAGCCACAAACTTAGAGGTAGGGAAGACCAAAAACATTTACTCTGAAACAAAAGTACTGTGTAATGTGATAATTGTCTGATTATGTAAGATTACAAAATCACTTAAAGTATGTGGAACTCTGGTTGGTATATAAGTGCTTTAATTGAGGCTAAGAATTTTTTATAGGTATTATTTTAATTCTTGGACCAAAGAGATTAGCTTAATTCTAGTCACATGGCATAGACTGATGGATTATGAGCTCACTTTTGCATCTATTGGTTTTAATTTATCTTGAAGTTACAACCAACCATATCGTTGGATACACTGGTTCTTGTATGATCACCAAAGTTAAGCAATGTCGAACCTGGGCACTACCTAGTAGGGTGACTGTCTGGGCATACCAGGTGCTGTAAGCAGCTAGGAATCATGTAGAGAGCCTCCGATAGCGATCCCATTAATCCTCCTCAGGAGGAGACTGATCTCTGCACTACGTTCAATAACACAAGCCAAAGCCCCCCAAAATCTTCCACTTGTCTTCAAGGTGTCATGGGGAAGTGTTGATGGTGGTCGGGTTATTTCATCCTTTTTTACTCTCCTTTATTTTATTTGAGCAATTTGTTATAATCCGCTTTACGCTTGCTATGCCCATCGAAGCTTCACCAAACTCCCATAAAGTTGGATAAGGGGTTGGACTTCCCGATTTGAATTCAGAATTATCTGTCTCCTAGACTGGTTGCCAACCAAGGCTGAAGAGCCTAGTCTGGGAAATAGATGAATTCATGCCTTTCCCAAGGTCATTGGTGCAAAGTAAACTGTCCCAACTCAGGTGGATTCTGTGGTAATAAGCCTCACTGGACAAAGGTTATGTCTCACCCATGTTTTTTTTTTGGTCTTTATTTCTCCACTTAATATCTCCAAAAGTTCTCAGTGAATTTCAAAGAAATTTTGATTAAATTTAGGGCGTGAATTGATTAAATTTAGGGGCTGATCAAGTAATCTTTTTTTTTTTCTTTTTTTTTCTTTTCAATTTTATTAACATTGCAAGATTTTTGTATTAATAACGCAGTAATGATGTCATCACAGTGTAGTGCAATAACAATTTATCCATATATAATAATTAGCAATGTGTTTTTGTACTGTCACGCTAAGAGACTTAACTGACATAGTAAAATAGAATTTTATGTTCTGATGATTTAGTAAAAATGCTGAATTTAAAGAATAATAAAAAGTAATAAAACTAAAAAAAAAGTTTGGTCAACAGAATGCTATTCTTGAAGCTCACTTCAATGCACATCTCTATTTAAGTATATAAAATGTATATCCAAAATTTCATATACGTCATCATTTTTGATGGCTGGGGTAAATTAGTTATAAATAATAATAGATAATTGTTACAAGCTTTTGTTGCAGTATAATCTGATCTGTAACCTGATTGTTCTATTTTTAGTGACAATGGTGTTTGCGCTCTCTGAGTGCTTTCTATTTAGCAGCCTTAACCACCGAACCAAACCTGCTGATTTTGCTCAACTTTCAGCTTGTTAGGAACAGAAGTGATATCACTTGATGGTGGCAGACAAAAGTTTATATATAATTTATATCTATTGGCAGAACTGCATATTTAATTCTGATACTGAAATTTTTTCTATCTCCGGTTGGAAGATTCAGAATGTATTCCTTAGGCTATTGTTACGATTGGAGTGCTGAGTGTGTGTAATTATGTATTTATTTTCTGTGGGTAGGGCCATAAAGAGGAGGAGGAGGAGAAGAAAAAAAAGATTTTAATCAGAGTTGCCAATTTAGCTCTTTTGGAGCTAGATCTAGCTCTTTTTTCTTTTGGTGCATTTAGTTTGCATCTCCTAGTTCCGTTCAAATTTTTTTTTTTTTTTTTTTTAACATTTTCTTATTTATGAAATAATTCATGAATATTAGAGAAGCAAAATTGAAATTATGTGCGAAACACCATTTAATTATTTTCTATAGTTTTGAGATGGGTCATTAATATTCAAATGGTTCCTCGAACGATTGAACTTGTTTTGTGTTGTAAACAAAACGTTTCGGCCAATCCATTCTTTGGCCTTCTTCAGGTGTAAAATCAGAGTGTGATGGGGGTAACCCTTATAATGCAGAGCCCAGTTGTTTGTGTCTTTGTCTTGTCTGGTTTCAACAGACCCAAACCCGACAAGATAGAAACACCAGGGCCCTGTGTTATAAGGGTTACCCCCATTAAAAATAAAACTTCTGTTTACCCCATCACACTCAGATTTTACACCTGAAGAATGTTGTGTTTACAACAAAAACAACAAGTTCAATCGTCCAAAGAACCATTTGAATACCATTTAATTATGTTAATTGATTGCAAATTGAAGAAATCTTATATTTTGATGAAATTCTGTTTTTATTCGTGGTTTTCTGGATGAGTGGATGATAGTATTGGCGAACCATGCTATAACAAACCACCCCATATCAAGGGACACCTGTATTAGCTCCTTTTCTCGGATCTAGCTCTAAAATCTATATACGTGTTGGCAACCCCAATTTTAACCAGAGTAATGCAGGATTGTTATAAACTATTACAAAAATACTCTGAAGAAAAAGAATTGTCTAACCTTTCTTACTCGTAGATGGGTAGCAATCTCCTAATGCTCATAATTCATAAGAGATTTCTGTTGCGAATATGATATAGATTTTTGTCTTGTATTCCAGTGAAAGTAGAAAGCGTCTTCCACTTCTAGCCATTCCGAATCCTCTCTCCTACACATAACTGTCCAAAGATGAGTCATGCTAATAATCCTTAAGAGGTTATGCATAGAAAAGATGTTCTCTCATTAATTTTTCGCTGCTTCTCCTCGCCTCTTTTTAATGGGAGTTTCCAGGGTTTTTTGGATTTGAAGTAGATTGTCATTTAGCCCTAAAGCTATGTCCATCAAATTCCAAATTTTTTTTCTTTATAAGGAGAGAAGAGATTCTAGAATGATTTCCATTGTTGGGGAAAAAAAGGTTTGAGACTTTCTAATCAATATGTTTATTTTCCAGTTCTCAACATAATATGATATGAAATGCCCTCCCCCTTATCTTATCTTTTTTATATGAGTTTTTATTACGTTTTAACAATACAGCTGTCAGTTTAAAGTTTAAAATCTATCACTGCTTCTTTCTTTTATATTATTTTATATTTCATTTATGTTTTTTATTCTTTGTTATATTGATGCGTTGAACAAAATGTATCTGTCCTAAGTACAAAGACAGCAGTTGTAGTAGTAATGATGTAGACACACATAGATGGCTGTGTGCTTAGCGTATGCAAAAATAGACATATTTGCTTTAATCCCCTTCCTCTCTTTCTGTTTGCTTTAGCCTGACATAAATCAACATCCTTACAACCAAACAAAAAGTGACAACAGCTTTTATATAATAAAATTATTTGCAGATTTGGTGTAAATATTAAACTCCTTTTTTCTTAAAAAGATAAAAATGCAATAGAATATTTTTTTAAATGACCTAAAAAGCAACTTGAAACTAACATAGCACTAAGGATCTTTGTACAAAGTCATGTGACTAAGCATTACTGAGTTGGGATGGTGGAACTTGAACAACATTCTGTGGGGGGGGGGTTCTTTTTTTAAAATAAAATAAAAATTAAAAAATTAAAAATGGTCAAACAAATCTGATATTAACTTATTTTTTTTTTTTTTTTTTTTTTTTTTTTTTTTTTTTTTTTAACCAAAAAACCCCCCAGAAAAGTACCATTAACCGAATAATTGATATTTGCCTCGGAGGAATTCAGGTCTTTTGCGCTGACCTGGAATTTTTCTTGGAATTCTTTTTAGACAATTTAATTCAAGGGACCTTTAAAAGAACATAATTCTATTTTTGATACTTTCTATTAGTACAAATATCTGACATTACCGATATTCTGAAATGGATAATCGGTAAAATAATAAAACACAATGTCCCAGACTAAACAAATTGTTGACACCATATACTTGACAATAGGTCGGCCTTTACTAATAAGCCTGCATTCAATCCTTGACAAGCAGCTCAAATGCTATGAAACAAAGTAATGCACTTATGGCAGTGTGTAGGCGAGAAATGAATTTCTAAATGGAATCATATTATAAAAGGCTTTTTGTTCAATTAGGATGTAGATGTTCGTTGGCTGCAATTCATTCTTTTCAGAATCAAGTGAGCTTGATTAATTTGTGCTAGTATTTCTTTGATCTTAATTTTAATTACTTTTTATTGCAACTACTCAGACCCACAGTCTCCGTCTGTGAGTAAACGGTGCCGGTCAGAAATAAAGACTAATCTCTGGTCGAGACTCAAACTCTCATCACTTTTACCTCGGGAAGAGTGAGGGTCTTGAGTAGTTGCAATGAAAAGCAACTAAAATCAAGATGAAAGAAATACTAGTCAAAAATAATTAATAGTTGTCAACGCTTCATCTAATAAAAATTCAAGATAATATCACTACTGCTAGATGAAAAGCAACTAAAACTCGAAGGGAAATTATGAATCACCACCATCCATATATACTGTGTTGGTGGTGATCAATTAAAAAGTTTTTTTAATCGGCTGTGATCACTAAAAAAGGTCTGAATTTTCAAAAAAACAAGCGGCCACAAACTAGTGACCAATTTAACATAAACTTACATTGCATATTGAACCTCTATCTAAAAAACCTATTATGGGGGGGAATTTAAAAAAAAAATTTTTCCTACTCATTGAGGGAAGTGCGTGCGTGCATGCAAAATATCAAGTTTCTACTATGAACGGTTAGGGCTGGGCAAAATCCGGATATATAGTGTTGTGGATAGCAATGATTAATTTAGATGAAAGAAATACTAGTCAAAAATTTAATAATAGTTGACAATGCTTCATCTAATTAAATTTAAAATAAAGATAATATTACCACTAATAAGTGAGCTTCTTTCTTGAAATGCTGTTAAAACCACCAGTTGTTATGAAATGATCTTCTGCACAGTAAATGTGGCTGCAATATAACTTAAGAACAGTTTTGTTGAAACTGAGTAGATAGGTTATAGGATAGAATAGATATTGGTTAATAATTGTTATTTCAGAGTTGATCTTATTTTGGGAGAGTAATAAACAAATCAATTTGACTTGTTTGCCATCTTGAAAACAAGGATACTGAAATGAATGTTATTTGTGTTTTGTGAAGGCAAGTAATGGATGTTACAAATAGAAAAATAAATAAAATAGTGCGGTAAATGATTTCAAAATGTTTGGGTTGTCAACTTTAATCATTGAAAATTCTTATTTAAAAAATTGCAAATTGATATTTGTCTGAATTTCTGAGATGAGGAATTATCATATACTGATTTACTTGGGACACATGGCATAATGAACAAAAGCTTTGGTTTAGTGAATCTAGTAAGCTGCCTGTTCAGTCCTTGGCTTGGGTAGAGCAAAAAAAGTGATATATCTTGGTTCAGTGGAAGAGGCAAACAGGAGCATAATTATCTAGGAAGAATTTACTGATACCAGATATCCACTGGCATGGACAGTGGAATGAGAACAATCTACCACCGTGAATTGAGTAAAGGATTGAAATTCCCAGAAGGTTACCAACTACAGAAGACACCTGAAGAAGGCAGGAGGGTACAACGGCTAAAACGTTGTGACTATAACAACCAAGATTAGGACACTAGTCAGAGTGAATTTAGTATATGATCCAAATTAATACTTTTTAAAATGCTGTGTATATGTAGTGAAAGACGGTACCGTTTCATCACTTCCCATTATATTTATATCATTGTTGTTCAAATTTGCTTCTCTCTGAGCATTTTAATTTTATCTCTTGTTTTATTTGAATGAAAGATTGAGTGTCACTGTTACTTGTTTGTTTTATTGGTATTTATAAAGAGGAGAATCTTGAAGTTGTTTTAGAAAGAAAAAAGAATAGTAACATTAGGAAAGAGTGCAACAAGAAATGTTTTGATAGAAAGAAATTCAGCGATGTTAGTCCAAATAAATCCCAGAGATATTTTAAACTTGATCCCCTTGTTTATATTCCCACCCAAACTCCCTATTGTCCTGCCTTCCTATCCTGTAAATGGCACTGACCTTCTTTCTCAACATTCACAAAACAGAAAGGTCAATCCACTAAGGAACATCAAACTAATATTCAGATAAATTCTCATCTGAATATTAGTTTGATGTTCCTTTTGCCTAGAAGTATATTGTACTAATAATTTGATTGCTTTGCTGATGATCATCCATAGAATTAGTAAACAAACATTGTGATTGGTTTATTCTGTAATGGATTATTTATCTAATTATCATTTCAATAATATTTTTCCAAATGTTATTGTGCTTTTCTGACTTATGAAGTGGGTAATGATGTTCTGAATTCAGATTCTTTCTGAATCTTGGGAAAATGAGATACCAGCTACTTTTTTTTTTATTCAGCTTTATATACAAGTCTGTTTACAAAGGCCTTCACAAGACCTTAAGCAATCGCATGAATTCCCTCAGAAGGGCTTTGAGATAAACATTTAACAATGGCCTTCAATTGCTGTTCTAAGAAATGGAAGGGTAGATGGTTGGAAAATAGGTTGTAGGAAAAAAAGTCAAGGGGGTTCAAGTCAAGTCAAAGGAAATTTTAATTTTTTATTTTTTATTTTAAACAAATTTTTTAATTTTTTATTTTTATTAAAATAAATATTTTAATTTATTTTATTTATAGTAATAAAAAAAAGTAAGCTTTTTAATAAAATAAATGTTGAAAGTAAAGTCACATTTAATTCATAGTAATAAAATGAGTAATATTTTATTACCATAAATTAAACAAATTAAAATATTACAGATTTTATTAAACAATTTTCCTATGACTTTTTTTCCAGTCATGGGAAAATAATCTGTATCCTGAAGATAAAAATGTTCATGCTATTTGATATGCAAGATTTAATTGTAAAAATATTTCTTTTGAAAAAAATTAAAATTTTTCTAAATGCCTTAAATGATTTGATAGTAATCTTACCTGATGAGAATACAGAATAATTTTAATTTAAAAAAATTTGCAGCTGATTAAAAAAAAATAATCCACATTTGAATAATTCAAATAAAGTTATTATTTTGAAAAGAATATAAACATGAAAAAAGAAAAGAACTTAGATGATTATTCTTACAGGCTTTAACAACAAAGAAATAATAAACAGTCTGAACTATCCCTCCCCAACTGTTGTACTTTTTTGTGCAAGTTAGCTTGTGCATCAAGTTGCAATTGATTTATTTTTTATTTTTTATTTTTCTATTATCTTTTTTTATCTATTTTTCTAGTCTATCCTTGAAATCTGTTTCTATGCCTAACTTTGTAAACAGCTGCCTTCATCAGCAGTGTTATTGTATTGAGTCCCATTTTCTGGAGTGCCATTCTTCTCTCTGAGACATCCAAGATGACTCACCATTTCTAATTGATTTTCTTAACTCTCCTTTTCTCCTTCCTCTCCCTTTGTTACTCTCCTTGCTTGTACTTGTTGGATTTGAAAGAGACTGAACACACTGTGTAGTTTACATCACATTTTATTAATAACTAGCAAGGTAACCTTGTGTTGCTCATATTATAACTATACTGTATTTACTCATGTATAATGTGAGTAATTTAATATAAAAAATCGATCAAAATTGGGGAGGTAGCATTATACTCTAGTGTAAAAATTACATATATTGAGTTTTAGCTACAAAAAGTGGGGTTGTATTATATTTGAGATTGTATTGTACTTGTGTAAATTAGTTATTACTAATAAGATATATTGGAATTTCTATGAGATGATTTATTTAGAAAAGAAACTAGATAACATATTTATGTATATTTACTGTAGGAGTTCTTTAATTAGCACATTTTTTGTTGACGTGACGGCTGTGGCTCTGAGAAGGAAAGTAAAAAAAAAATTGGAGCTGATTCATTTTTAGCTCATCTAATTGTAAATCTTTGTTTGTACAGACCAGAAATGGAAAGCTGTGATGAATTACTTCAGACCTGATATCTGAAACTCCAATATATTGTAGCCATACTTATACACTACAGTTTGTTCCATTGATAGTAAAAGGGGTGTTAGCTTCGATGCTATTACCTAGCATACAAGTGAATCTATAGTTACAGACAGAAAAAGTCGCACTGTTCATTACATAGATTACCTGGGTTTATAGACAAAAACGAATGATGTTGAGACAGAACATACATACACTATAAGGGTATGAAGAATGATATAAGTACAGCTATAGCTTTGAACTGTATCTGTGAGCATCCTTGCTTTATCTCAATTTATTTTGTACATTCTTTAGCAAGATGTGTCCTAAGTTATCAGAAAAGCCTAAGAAAGCTTGCAAGGGTGTTAGACCTAGCAGACATATTTTTTTAGGTCTGGGAACGCTAAAAAGACTATCCCATATAAATTAATTCTGTGAGACCAGCTTGCTAACAATCCTTCTATGGTAGATGCCTAATACATTTATAGTTATTTACTAAGCATAGCTTAGTTTGGCACAAGGCCACTCATACATTTGAAGATCACACTCGAAAAAGAATCAAACTGCATTTTTGAGTTACTACCCCTGCTAGGTTAAACTGTATAGTTATTTACAATACAACTGTAAAAACGATCACTCAACTGTTATTTAGCTTTTAAGTTTACCCATCCACTAAAAGGACTATTAGATTTTGAAGTTTAAAATCCAAATTATTCAAAATGATAGACGTGAGTTTGATCGTTTTTCCAGTGTGGTCTTCATTTACATTTATATTTTACCAAGCCTCCCTTTATGTAAGATAAACTCCTGCACACATTTCACCCAGATTGGAGTTAAGCAAAAACCTCTTGTTTTTTTATCATGGGTTTCTGCTTTTATTGGTGATATTTCAGTACAGATAGTAGGGAAGGTGGTCCCAATCATAAAGTTTCACACCCTTGCACACTGGATGTTAAAAACGGTGCACAAATAAAAACAATGGAACAATTTAATTTATTCAAAGCAATAACAATATGATTTATGTATTTCTGTTTTTCTTTCGTAAATTAGCTTAATTCTTTCTATTTGTGTGCTGTTTTTAACATCGAGTGTGTGAAATTTTACAATCAGGATTGTGCTGATATTTACACCAAAGCATTGCTGTAAATAAACCAAATTGTACAGCACTGAATGTTTTTTAGTTCATTTTAATTAAGTTAATTCTATTTTTTCCTTTAAATTACCACAAGCAATTAAATTGCTTCTACTTCTGTTGAATTTTTAATTAAGCTAATCAATCTTAACATTGTTCTTTTTACTAATGAGTGACATTTAAATTTTCTATTTTCTTTTGTTTATTAAACAAAATCTTCCAAGAATGAATAGTAATTATTTGTTTTTCACTGTACAATGTTGTATCTTGTGCAATGTTTAAAACTCAATAGATTAGGTCTTAAAATACAATTCTTTTAATAACAGAAAACCAGTCTCTTCAAACATTACAACAGAGCATTCGGCCTGTTTAAAATGGCCACAACATCAGCTGAAATGTTGTGTTAACAACACAAACAAGGAGTTTAATCGTCTGAAAAACTATTTGAATGTTTAATAAATATTTATAAAATGATTGTGCTAAGATATTTTTTCTGGTTAGATCATTAGACTTTCATAATTATATGAACTCTGTAAATAAATACACTTTGTAACTGTGGCTCCTGCCCCGTGTTTTGTAAAAAAAAACAACTTTATTGCACTTTCTTCTTGCTCTTCTTTTAATAGGCCTTATATTTTTTTACTGCATTTGATTGCACGTTTTTAAATGCTTTTGTCCAGTGGGGACTTAAGTATTGAGGTTCCCGAGAAATGTTTCTATAAATGCATTTATTAATAATAATAATATCTTGGACATTGCTACATCTGGTTAGGGAGAGACAAAAAAAAGAGTTGAGTATGTGGAAATGCAAAATATTTCACGGGAGTTAAATGCCTCTGGCTTGTATAGATCTAGGTCACCCTTGGGCAAGGTGGAGAACCTGCCAGCTTCTGCATTGTGTGTTTGGGTATTACGATTCAAGCAGTTGGTGTATCATAAATTAATTCGTTCAGCCATCTCTTTCTACCTGATTAAATTTGGTTGAAAACTTAATATTTGTAAAATCCACAATGTAAGCTCTATATAATAGTTCAATACCTACAAATTTGTGGTTTTAAAAAAGGGGGGGGGGCTATTTAGCTAGGGATGACACATGACAAGATAATGGTGTTTGCAGTAGCATTCCTGTTTTTAGATGAACAACATTTCATTCCAAGATTTGTTTAATTGGACTCCTTTGTGTTTCTGATGTTGCAGCAATATTTTGGCTGATCCACTCTACAGCCTTCTTCAGGTGTATATACTCTGTGAGGAAAGAGAGCGGCCTCTTTTTACAGAACAAAATGGCAACAGAAAATGGTAGTGCTAATATACCAATGGGGTCAGTTCGTTCCAATGAGCCACACAGATAAATTATCTTGTAATGATAATGGTTCTTTTCAAAATAGTAAACATTTATTTCATTTCAAAATATCCTGCAAGTGCTGTTAGTCAGCTAGGTTTCAACTTGTGTGCAAATTCTTTTTTGTTGTTGAGTAACCATGGGGATTTAGAAGATGGCTGGAGAACTGGAAAGGATGTTTGTTTGCAATAAAATGTATGACTATTTCATTATTTTGGCCTGCTTCATTATTTATGTAGATGTTGCTGTGTCTGTTTTTCTTCGTCTG
>VCCN01006896.1:5324833-5337299 GCA_006491835.1 Architeuthis dux
CTTAGTTTATTTTGATGTTTCGCCAGTTCATTCTGGTTTCTTTAGAAAAATTGGTGATACAAGAAATCGTATGTTATATATAGTCTGTCTGGTTGTGGGTGGGTTTAGTGATTAATAATTAAATTACATGGATATGAAGTGTTTTAAATAGAGATTCGGATGATACGAGTTGTATATATGAGAGGGAGAGATAATTGTGTATGTGATCTTGTATCAAATCACATGGCAACAAAATACAAATTAAATAAAAGATACTTTGTCTAGTTCTATGAAATAAATAACTAAAAAAACAAGACTAGCTGCTCCAGACACAAACTTTGCTCCTACTTCTACATGTGTAATTCTACTATAAATTTTGGAGATATGTAAGATTTGTCAGTTTAGTGCAAGTGGTAACACACGAGTTCAAATCATGGTAGGGGAATGGGGATTTTACATATCGGTTTACTCTCCTATTTTTGATGAGGATTGTTTTTGTTACACAGGAAAGTAAAGTCAACTCTGACTTTGTCCTGGAGTTTGACAATACTTGGGTGTCTAAGATCAAAATAAATCTTATAAAAGATACTAAGGTTTGCAATGACCTATCATCTTTGGCTACTGCACAGTTTGCAGGGTTATTTTGTATAACATCCCCATTGGAAGGAAAAGGTGATAGACAATAATATTGGTTTGCCACAACCTGTTAATTGGTTGCCGTCCTCTTTAGTCTGAGTTTGATTTTCCCTCCTCTTCGATCAGAGTTGACATTTGGGTTTTATCTGACACCATTTTGACCCACTATTTATTCCCTAACGCAGTGACTCATTTCTTTCCCCTTGCAGATCTCTTAATGTTCTTCAAAAATATGTACAGACCCCTAAAGAGTTTTTATATACTTGAATATATTCGAAATAGGCTTTTTGACAGCAGTTAAATGCGTCATTAAGCCAGCTTCAGTGTAGTTGGGCTGGGTTTAAACTAATAAGAAAGATAGTAGCTAAATTTGGTATGTCTGATAAGTATTCTGAGTTATTCCCCTTAGGCAGGAGAGTGCTTATCAACTTCCGGTAAGGGGGTGTTTTTTTATGTTCTGGTGAACGAGCAGCCATATTGATTCTAGATTGGAGAAGACACACATGCATGTCGTTGACCACGGTCATTATAAATATGTATGACTAAAGGATCTGTGTTCTGTTTGCATTTTTAATTTGTTAATATCTGTCATTATACCAACCTTACATCCGATATCAGAATAAAGATTATTTTTAAAGATATTGATATTCTCGGATGTGATCTTCTTTTCACTTAGGCTGTTCTATTCATTTGCTACTCTTGCCGAGAGGAAATTTTTTCTAATGCCAGTGGAGGTCTGAATTTGTAGTTTATGGCTGTGTCTTCTGGTTTTACTGCAGATAGATGAAGTCGGCATTTTCTTATCAGGGCATTTTGAGCAATGAATGTCAGTATCTACTCTATGTATGTAGTCCCGGATTCTATAGACTTCCAGTAGGTCAGCACATTTTCTTCTGTATTCAAAGTTAGTTTATGTTGATTAGTTGATTATAGTAAAAATAAGCCGTCACAAGTTTTCAGAAACTAGATTTATTTAAAAATGATATTCCTTTGGTGGATCTCTTAAATGGGTCTTGTGGACCCCACTTTGAGAACCACTGCCCTAGCACACATGCAAGCAGATCAAAAAGAATTCTGCGGTCTTTTCATGGCATTTAGTGACATGATGGCTTTATAAACAGCCGTCAGTCTCCTCTTCATCCAACTACTCCTTGTCATGTCTACATTTTATGAAAAGAAAAACAGCCAAAACAAAACGTTTTTTGTCCTCCAAGTCATCAAAGCTGTATAATTTCTGAATTCTCCTGCTTCCCCAAATCTTCTCTGTCTGCTGGAGAAGATAGAAATATTGGCTGCGTAAATGGATAGACTTAATAAAAACAAAAAAAACAAAATAATTGCTTATTGATTCCCATTAAGAATTTTTGATGAGCAGCAGTTGCAACAAAATAAAACCATTTCTCTGTAACGTCACGCACTCCGCCTCAGCTTCCAACACCTACCGCCTGCTCATTTCCCCCATTATGTAATTTTATATATATATCATGGTAGGCAGGAATCTTAATCCTACACTTTGATGGCTTCTCTACTCTCGCGTTTGTATTTTAGGCACAAATATAATGTGGTTCTCTGTCAACAGTATGCAATCAAATCAAGGATAATTTTATATCCGACAACATGATAATTATAACATGTATTAGTTGAGAACCTATATTTGCCTGGCGCCGGTGTGAGTGGCTGCTAAACGAGCGACCTAAATTGTAAATGTGAATAAAGAAATGAACTCTGTGCAGGGATCGAACCCGCGACCACCTTAGAAGCAACCTTATACACAGGTTCTGCTCTACCGACTAAGCTAACGAAGATCTCCTGGTAGGCAGGAGTCTTTTAATCCTACACTTTGTTGGCTTCTAATTGTGATCTATAGCAGTTAATTATAGTATAACATTTACAGCAATAGTAAATTTGAAATGAACAAACCAAAGGTTTTTCTTTTTTTCACATATATATGGTAGATTTGATTAGACAATGTGGAAAAGAAAGATTGAGAAAAGTGTGTTATGTCTCAAACATGTTTATCATGAAGATAAATCTTCATGCATTTTGACGTAGTGAAAGCGTCATCAGAAGAGATTTGAACCTAGCAGAGTATCCGTGCTGTGTAGTGTGAATGAAATGAGATGTTTTGTATGTTTTTTATGCTTTTCTCAATCTTTCTTTTCCACATTGTCTAATCAAATCTACCATTCTGTCGGATTCCCTTACATCCACACAACAAATATACATATATAGACAATGCATTGATGAGGGCTGGATCAAGTTTGGTATATTGCACGCAGGGTCGCAGACGTTTTTCTGAATGGGGATGGTACATCAGGGGGTTTATCGTTCACTATTGGCGTTTTTTTAACAAATTTTAAACACATATGGGAAAACAAAAAAGTTTCTACAGACTATATATATATACACACACACATAAAGTAGTCGTTCTTAATGCTTACTTCTTCCCCCTTGAATGTAAAATCTGACCTGAGTGGTTTCTCTATCTTGCCACATCTCTCTTTAGCTCCTTTCATATCCAATTGTGTTTGCAGCTTCATTTTAATTTGAGAAAGACTTAGGTGTTGAGGGAGCCAAAATTGGTCTCTCCTGTAAAATCTCACCCCTCAAGTGCGTAATTAGACATTTTCATATTTCCTGTGCAGCATTTACTTTCTTGCATTCTACTTGTTACCCCCCCCATCTTAACAAATAGTTTCTGTGAGAAAACAGCCACTGTACAAGGGAGTGGAGAATCAATATTCTTTTTCCTTTTTCTCCACCAGGTTTTGCCACCTTTCAGATTGTTCTAATAATAGTGGGGCCACTTAGCCAAATAATTGTGCATTTTATGATAAAAGCATAAAATTTGTTACACTTATAGTCAAAGGCATTCAAAAAAAAATTTCGATATGGAGCCATCATGAATTGTCAATATGTTGCTCAAGGAAGCCATTTCAAAATGGCTGCTAGTGACAACTGTTTTCAGATCAATTTTCCTATCAGCAATGGCTGATATATTGAGGACATAATTAGTTTAATTTATTCAGCATTTGGCTAATTGTACCAAATGTTATGCTTTTATCACAAAATGAACAATTGGCGTGACATTTTCAGCTAAGCGGCTCCACTATAAGGCATTCTTAACAGTATAAATAAAATCTTTCTCTATATTAATGAATAGTTTGTTTCTCTGACCATAACTATAGATTTACCTGTATGCTATGTAATAGCATTCAGGGCTAATATACCCCTTCACAATCAATAGAATATTGATTGGAGTTGAATAGATCAGTTTCAGATATCAAGTCTGAAGTAAATTCTTATAGCTTTCCATTTCTGGGATGTACTAACAAAGATTTACAATTATTTTGAATGACTTGGCTCTACAAATGGAAATTGGGAAGGGTTTTCCTCGTCTTTTCGGGTCCTAAGTCGGCAGGGTCTGAACGTGAACCAAGGGTTTGTGTGCTATGGTCCACTGAGGTGCCGCGGATAGCTGCAAGGTTCCTAGGTCTTAGGTTTGACAGGAGTTTCTTTCTCCTGGTAGATGCAAGCTAGTTATGGGGGGTCTGCCACCCCTTTGTAGGAGTATTCCAACAGTATGGCATACCTGGGTAGTTGAACCACAATATATATACATATATAATGTGGTAATTAAAGAACTCTTACAGTAAATATATATAAATGTTTAGTTTCTTTTCTAAAAAAAAAAAAATCCTTCCATAGAAATTCAAATATATCCATGAATTTTTACAGATAACTTTTCTATATTTGACAATAGAAGAACCTATGACAAATTTATTCTCGCATTTATACAAAAAATCTTTTAAAAATACATGTCTTGCTGATTGAGCAAGAAACTATTTTGATGGTTTCAATTTCCCGTTAATTTTTGCTGACAATAGCCAAACGAAATTGATGATGCTGTGATTGTGATGGTTATCTGTTTGAAATGTCAATTGTCTCCCAGGGAATCATGCCTTTTATTTTGCTTTCTGACTTGATGATAGTTATTTCCATGGCCTTTCCTGTTTCCTTTCATCTTTTAGTGCCAATACAGATAGTGTCATCATTTCTATCCACATAAATCTTCTGTAAATCCAGCTTAACACCCACACAAACAAGCTGTAATGAAGCATGTAAATACATGTATTTACCTGCTTCATTATAGCTCGATTGTTTGGGCGTTAAGCTGGATTTGCAGAAGATTTGAACCTGGTTTGCCAATTTCATTTTCTGTGCTGTTACCAGTTAGGCCAACCCTGCACTTCCAAGCCTATAATTTCAAATTCTGGTTGAAGTAGTATAGAGTTTTTGAAGGTCACTTGACGTGCCCGAAAACAAAGTCAAAACACCCGACACACAGAGATAGTGCAAAATCAAACGCACTAAAGGAGTGAGGATACACGACACAGCTTGTGTGCAGGAGGTTACAGAGATAGTGCATAACCGATTGCACTGAAACAAGTCCGGAACGAGCAATCCAGTGTACTGTCACAGGAAGTACACTGCCGAGTGTGAAAAAGAATGACACACTGTCAACAAACACTGTTACATTCCGACAATCTCTCTGTGAAAAATCTCAACTTTGTACAATGGACAGTTGTCGAGTAATCGCAGTTAATACATAGTGATTTCTTCAATTATAGTTAGATGAAAAATATTTCAAACCAAAGTTATCCCCCTTCCTTGTTATTTATACACTTGACTTTTCTGTGTGCTGTATTATTGTGCTGATGCCTCATTATTTAGAAACAGAACCATGGGGATCGGAATCCCCTACCGCTCTATAACATTATTCTTTTAACTGGTATAACTCCCAACATTCCTTTGATTCAGCTTGTTTGAACACTCTGGATATTGTTTCCTAAGTGCAAACCTATAAAGAGTGTTCAGAATAGCTTGCACCCTGGAGAGGTCATTTCAATGCCGCACATCACAGCGTCAGAAACAACACGGGCGGCTGTAGTAACGAGTCCAGAGTGATTGGAACTGCAACAGAATCAGCCGCTCAAGAATCAGGCGACTCAATCACAGACTAATCCTTCCAAGACGGGAGGAAGCTGACGAGACGGTTGGAGTCGCACAGTAGTTTATTCTCGTGACATATTCTGCTGCATAATACATTATAAAATCAAGATCTTATTCATTAAAATAATGTTGTTTTATGGAAATGCTATTATTATATCAACTGTATTGTGTTCAACTATATAACATGTATTTATTGCAATACGGCTTCTCTTTGCTATTTATTCCATAGCAATAAACTGTTCATATTTGCTTAGGAATTGTTGCATATTAAGCCTAGCAGCATATAATTTATCTTGGTTTCATACTTAGAGCATCAGAAATCAGGAATGATGCATTTAGTATAAGATCTAATTCTACCTTATATATGTGTGTGTGTGTGTGTGTGTGTGTAAATATCATTTCATAAGATATGGCGGACTTATCTGCTGGCTTCATACAAATACTTTTACGAAAGACCTCAAGCCGCCATATCTTTTAATTGTGTCTGTAAGCATCTGAGCTTTATCTTGATATATTTTGTGCATCTGTCTGGAAGATGTGTTCTAAGGTATCCGAAAGGCCTAAGAGAGTATGTAAATCTGGTAGACATAGAAGATTATTCTTGGGTCTAGGAATGCTCCGAAAAATTTTTCACATATTAATTAATGGGAATTGTTTCTCCGTTTTATGCCATTTCGGCTTACAAAATATTTTCATAGGAATGCTCTGCTTTTGGATAGCGATGTAAACTTGTATGTCCTCTTATTTTGCATAATTGTTGTCAACTGCAGTACCTGCCTCTTTGGTGATGCTGCTTAAATTTAGGTTTTTAACAAAAAATTTAATTTTAAATCAAGGGGAATAACTTCTGATTAAAGTTAATTCCTTGTACTTTTAAGTAAATCTTTTTATTTAAAAAAAAATTCTATTCATTGAAGAGTTCCACTGGATTCCATGAATTTAAGAGTTGGGGGGGGGGAGACTTTTTTTTAGAAGAAACCCTTTTGCTAATATTTTTTAATTTCCTCAAACTTCTTTTTACTCATTTGGATATGTCTTATTCAGAATCAGTTGATAGGGGTGATGGTCACATTTAAAAATATTAATTGAAATTGTCAATTTTTGTCTGAATTTCTTAGACGAGGAATTATCATTATTATACACTGATTTACTCGGATGGTGTCCTCTTCTTGGTTGTTATAGTCATGATGTTTCGGCTGTTGTACCTCTGTCCATCTTCAGGTATCTGTCATAGTCAGTAGCATTCTGGGAATTTCAAACCAAACTTTTTATTCAATCCACAGAGATAGATTGTTCTGTCTATAGTTTTGATACGGGTCATTTAACATTCAAAGAGTTTTTGGACAATTGAACTCCTTATTGTTTATGTTGTTCACATGATGTTTTGGCCGATCCTTTTATGGCCTTCTCCAGGTGTACTAGCCGAATGTAATGGTAGTAAACAGAATTTTTCTTTTTTTCCTTTCTCCCCCTTCCAAAAGCAGCAACGCTTATAATGACGGATTCAGGTGTTTTTGTTTCCTTTCCGTGTTAGGCCAGGATTTCCATACCTCGTCCGTGTTTTTTTTTCTGTTTCTGTTTCTTACCATTATATTCAGATAGTACACCTGAAGAAGGCCGTAGAATGAATCGGCCAAAACGTTGTGTGAACAACATAAACAACAAGGAGATCAATCATCCAAAAGACTCTTTGAATAAATTGTTCTCATTCCACTGTCCATGCCAGGGGATATCTTGTATCAGTTAATTCTTCCTGAAATTGTCAAACTGCATCCTTGATGCTTCAGGAAACTGGATCACCCCCCCCCCACACACACACACACACTCTCTCCCCTGCCCCGTCAGCTGTCATGAACTTGGGAGTTGCTTTCGATCATTGACACCCACTCTATCCTGTTTCTGTCTGTGACAGCTTGAAGGGTGGCACATAGTTTTTGAGCCGGACTGGGCAGAGCTGGTAATAGGCCCTTGCCAGATGGGAAACATGGGAAACTGCTCATTAATTATTTCTGTAATCAGTGCTAAATACATATGATTTATGTATGGGTATATACAAGTATGTGTAGTGTATATGATTTACTTACAAGTAACAGAACAGAATATTGTGAGCATTCTGACTTCACATCGCTCCCTATTGCTACACCTCTGGAGTAGGCCCCCTCTAAATCTTGGGCCATACCAACTGCTGCCCCTCCCTCTGCCCGGGGCTGGGTTTGAGGGAGAGGAAGCCAATTACCCCACACAGATTGACCAATGGCCTCTTTAACCTTTGCATTAGTTGATCAAGAAAAAAATGAATTTCTCTTGCAATTCAAACTCCAGATTGAATTTTACAGTTTTTTCATTTCCTTTTATTCAGGCAACACAAGGCTAACCTTGTTCTCTAAGTAATCCTTGCTTACAAAGTACCAGCCAGATATTATCTTTAATTGGTAGAAAAATGTGAGAGTACAGTATGTCCTTTATAATTTTCATATTCTGTCAGAAAAATTATCCACCATTTGATTTCATTCAGTCGGCATAGAACCACATTATATCTGTGCCTATATACAAACGTGTAGGATTAAGACTCTTGCATACTATGAGAACTTCGTTCGATCAGTTGGTAGAGCAGAACCTGCATATAAGGTTGCTTCCAGGGTGGAAGTGGGTTCGATCCCCGCACAGAGCTCATTTCTTTATTCACATTTACGATTTAGGCTGCTCGTTTAGCAGTCGTTCACACTGGTGCCGGGCAAATATAGGTTCTTTATAATTATCATATATATTAGAAAGTAATAAATATTCTGTTTAACTATAGAGCCCCTTGGGCCCATGGCTGAATGGTTAAAAGCAGCCAGGCGTATACTAGAATCCCTCTAGCTAGAGGGTGTGAGTTCAATTCTCACTGCGGGCTTACTCTTTATTTCAGATAGTGCTCTTTACTCGTTGCCATAGGATTACGGTCAGAGCCAAAAAGTTGTGATGAAAAGCAACTAAAAATTAAGATGACAGTAAAAAACTAGTCAAAATTAATAAAATATTTTTGTCGGCACATGATCAAGTTATGCTTGGCACTATACAATAGATGTGTTTTAATGTAGGGAGGGGAAAACAGATTCTGACATATCCACCACTACCTTTGTTTTGATTAAGTTGATAAAAATGAAAAAAAAGCTGCAAATAAATATACCAAGGAATAAGAAGGTAAATAATATCCTTTTTATAAATAAAGAAATACTGTATTTTTTACTTCTTTTAGCAATATTGATTAAAGAATTTCTGTCTAAACATTTTTTGTAAGTACTTCAGTCTTCACTTCTCTGCCAAGTGTTTGAATTACTCTCTTAATAAATCCATATTGCTTGGCCGTACCTACATGTTATTGCTTAACTCTTTTGAAACTCTTGGGACATATATATCTCGAGGTGACTGTGATAACTGTGATGTAGATCTTTTTTATATAAGTCTACTGGGTTATGGGTCACAAAAAATTAGTTTGAGATTTTTCCCCGGCTTAAATTTCTACTGGGACAAATATGTCCCAGGATAAATGGTCTAATGGGACAAATGTATCCCATCAGGATTTTGGTTCTTCAAAATATGAAAAAAATGTTGATTTATTAAAAGAATAGTTTTCTTCAACCATTAAATAAAAACTAGCATTCCAAGGGAAATTATGAATCATTGCCACCCATACATGCTGCATTGAAAAAGTTGGGCTGTGATCACTAAAAAAAAAAAAATCACAAAAAAACAAGCGGGCACAAACTAGTGACCAATATAGCATAAGCTTATATTGAAAATTGAACACCCCCCCCCCTATTTTGGAGGGGAATTTTCAAAAAAGAAAAAGCTTTTTTCCGACTCTAGGTGTAGTCCGGATAGATAGATAATACATAGATGCATATAAATGTGTGAACACATGAATAACATAAAAATTTGGTCGCAGTGATTTATTAACATGTTTTTGGCTTTTTTTATAGACTTTTGAAAATTCTGGCATTATGCATCTTGATAGGTTAGTCTTGAAAGGGTTAAGACAGTGGTTGGCACTGGTCTTCTCCTCTTTCCCTCTCCGAACATGTATGACCCACATTGATGTTGTTTCATTAGATTTTGGTTTGCATTGTTGATACATTTTCTTGTTCTTGATCTGTCTGAAGCTGTCCTGACTGTCTTGCTGCTGGACCCAGTCAGACAGAGAGGCTGACGATGTGACCAACTCTCCGTCACTGTAATTCAAGTCAAGGACCAGTCATGATTTCAGATCCAGCAGTGCACCGCACTAGCTGTACCACTCGGAACTGAAGCCTTTGTCATCTTCGACCGCAAAGCACGAACATAACATTTTCTTGTACAGGAGACCTTCCCTAATCTGGTACCAGCGGGACCTGAGGAGTGCCGGATTAGTGAAAATACTGAATCACATAAAGATTACCTCTACATAATAGCTAATCACCTTTTTGAATTATCATGTAAATCAGTACAAGTTAGATAATAAGGCAACAGAAACTTTAAATCTAGTCCTTGTTCTTCATGAATCTCTTGCCTGTGTTTACAAGAGCGTGTTAACAGATCTAGTGCAACCAAAACTATGCACAGTGGGTTGATTCGGTACGCCAGGAAATTAGAAATCGGTGCTGAATAAAGGAAGTGGATTACAGGTAGTGAGGGTCTACTGTATTAAGGGGAGAGAAAAAAAACGCCAAAAATCTGAGAATTAGTTTCCAAACCACCAAGAAAAATATCCTTTTGCAATATTTATTAGTCTTTAATCACTAAGCAATTGAGATTTCCTTTTCCTGTGCAGTTAGCAGGGTGGAACAGATTTGACAAATAATTAAGTGCTGTTTTGTCAGCCAGTTTGTGAACAACTGATTACATTGCCTGCAGCTATCTATGTTGGAATTTAAATAAATTCAGCTGTCACAAGGGAATTTGAAGGAAAGCTATAAACACATTTCAATCGCCCACATGTGGACAGGACAGTGTTGTTATGGCTTCTGTTTAGATAACAGGCATTTACTTATCTTTCCTCTTTTCCTTGCTGTTGAATGAAAATGGTGGACAATGATTTGAGCTTACACACACACACACACACACTCTAGCTGTGTATGTAACATGAGTAGGATTATTAACATACTATTTAATACCGTAACAAAATTCAGATATATTTGAATTTCTATGGAACTATTTTCTAAGAAAAAAATAATAGCAGATTTGTTTCAGTTGAAGAGTCCATAGTTTCAAATGGTGGGCAGGGGGTGCTTTTTAAAAAATGTTACCCCTGAATGAGAGTCAAGTGTTAGAGACAGCAAACCAAGAAAATCATACTGTTTGTTATATAAATATAGTAACTTAGCATGAATTGGTATCAGACCATCTATACTGGGAGATCCGATGAGGATTGAACCCACTAACAACGGCCAGCAAGATTAGCTTGTTGATCATTGCTATAAAACATTATTTTTTTTTTTTAGAGAAAAGACTAAATTTGTTTCTCAGGAATAGTGCATAGTGTGAAACAGTGGGCAAGAAGTAATTTTTTTTTTTTTTTTTTTTTTTTTTTTTTTTTTTTTTTCAGCAAAATTTTAAACCCCTTCTTACAGTGGAAGAGTCCAGTGTTATGACCTGCAAACCAAGAAAATCACACTGTTCATTATTAGATGGCAGGAATTTCTATCATTGCAATTCTATGGCTAACTCAGTAAGATTTTGATTGACGGCAACTCATCTCTATCTCTGAGTCAGGCCTTTTAATGTCCATTGCAAGATAAGTTTCATCTTGCAATGGATAAACTTGCCATGGACAAGGACTTTCATTTTACCATGGATAGCTATTACTTTTCACCACTTTCCGCACTGAAATAATAATCGGTTTGTCTGGATTTGAACCCTATAGGCAAAGCCTCAGCTTTTCTTATTGCTACCCACTGACTTTATTACTTCATTTCATCATAATCATCATCCTTTTAACGTCCGTCGATCCTGGGCATTGCTGCGCCAATGTCTCCTGAACTTGTCTAGTTTGTCACGCCATCTTATTTTCTGCCGCCCACAATTTTGCATATGATCTCTGGGGATCCACGTTGTGATGTCCAGCAGTTGTCTAACATTCTTGCAATATGGCCATTTGAGTTTTCTAATGGATTCTATGATATCTCTGACTCCTGTTTTTTCTCTAATATACTGTGATGTTAAGCATGATCCTCTCTTGTGCATGTTGCATGGTTCTTAGTTTGAGGGTCTTTTGGTAAGGTTCCAGGTTTCAGCCCCATATCTATCGGGAGGACGCATTGGTTGTAGACCCTTTCTTTTCAAAACTAATGGGATCTTTTTGTCCTTGAATGTTGAGCTTGCTCTGCCGAAAGCTTGCCAACCTAGGGTGATTCTTTGTTTGATTTCTTCTTTTTTGAGGATTTCATTCATTTATAGCACATGAATTAGGATGGTTGAATCAGTAAATTTCTATTCCTTTCTTTCTTGCTCTTAACTGATTAGAAATTACAAAAAATTAATAATACTCAACAAAGTATAATAACATACAATTATATAAGAATCCCTTTATAAGTAGCTTTGAAAGTTAAGGATGTTTTTCAGTAGCAAGACTCAAAATAATCCCATCCTGACAATCTACTGCTATAATACACCACATGACGGTCTATATTTCTGTCTTCAACATTTGTCCAAGGGGGTAACTATTAAATGCTAATTAAAGAGTAATCTCCTTTACTTATTTTTTTTTTTTTTTAATCCCCCATATTTATTTATTTTTTTCAAATGTATTAAAAAAAACAAAACAACCCAGGTTCAATCTGGTTGAACATAAACAAGACAAGCATTCCAAGGGAAATTA
>VCCN01006896.1:5357252-5369880 GCA_006491835.1 Architeuthis dux
TTTTATCCTACACTTTGTTGGCTTCTCCATTATATATATATAATATGACATAGATAGATATCAGATTATTATTTATTTGCATTCTTTAAGTTAGGGGTACTTTAATTCATTACCTCTGGCTACAATGCATGGTTTGGGAAGAGAAGATGAACATACACAAACTTTCTCAAATATATATTAGATTTAGTTGCTGGTTTGCAGAAGTACTCTTCTTGCAACTGAAAATATTTCCAAAAGATAGGATGTTTGGCTTTTATGCATTGTGTTGATAATGAAACGTAGTAAACGATTACCTACCTTCCCTAACAAATTGAAATACTGGGTGATGTTTTCCTTGCTTACCTCCCTTGATTTTTCACTTAACTTTTGCTTTGTATTTCAGTTTAATTGACCGACGAGGGTATGTTGTCCCCGATAGTTCTCAGATCCACAGTGACAGTTCAAACTGTGTGAAGGAGAGCAACTCTGTTAATGTTAAACATGAATATTATGGTTCTACTACAGTCACAGAACAAAAGGTAAACCTTTTCTTTTCTTTTTTTCCTGGCCCTATTGGCTGGGGTGACACTGACTGCATCCCCCTGCAGAGGGATAAAACCCCTCGCCCCCAAACAGGGGCCACCTGTTCTTTCACCAAAGTAGCAAGACTCTATTTAAAAATTTAAAATAACCTTTCACCAAAGTCGCAAGATTCTATTTAAAAATTTTAAATAACCTTTCACCAAAGTCGCAAGACTCTATTTTTTTTTTTTTAAATATTAAATTGATTTCGGCATTAAATGACCCATTGAGTGTTGATATGCCGCTAAACAAATCAATCAATCCAGTAATGGTAATTCCTCATCTCAGAAAATCTGACAAAACTTATCAGAAATTCAGTTGTTTTTTTACATTTATTACTGTCTTATTATTAAAAAAAAATTTATTTATTTAAATAGAGATTTGGATTATGTCTTAAAAGCTATGTGTTTGTTTTTCAACTTGGCTTTCAAGACATATCATCCGAATCTCTACTATTTAAAACATTTAATATCCACTTAACAATTAGTCACTAAACCTACCCACAACCAGACATGGACTTTATATAACAGATAATTTCTTGTATCTCCATCACTTTTTCTGATGAAGCCAGAATGAATTGGCGAAACGTCAAATTAAACTAAGAAATCTCATTTGTACACAACAAGGTTTTCAGAATTCTCATTTCAATCTAATATATATAATTGTAAATCTTTTGTTAGTCCACTCGAGAAATGAAAAGCTGCAAAAATTTACTTTGGACCTGATATCTGAAATTGATTAGCCACACTCTATGACCTCTTCCATTGGTAGTGAAAGGGGTGTTAGCCCTGAACGCCATGGCTCCAGACTTTCACTACTGTTCCGAAAAACAATTTTAACAGTCTTGAAGGAAATATAAACCATCCCGAAAAACAATTTTAACCGTCCCGAAGGAAATGTAAACAGTCCCAAAATCAAAATGTTGTTTCTTTACTTTGTTGTTATCATTTATAGTTGTTAGTTGTTAGTAGCATAATAAAAACACCATTAAAATGTTGAGGAAATAAATAATTGTCAAACTCCAGTCCAAACCTGGAGTTGACTTTGTTTTTGAGAACAATCCTAACCACATTTTTTAATCACTTCCGTCCCGGAGTTGTTCTGGGGATGATATTTGTTCGTCCCAAACATATTTTTACTGTCCCTGGGATGACGGGACAACATTAATTTTGAGCCTTGCTGAACGCTACTACCTAGCAAACAGGTGAATCTATAGTTATGGGCAGGGAAACAAATAAGTCACACTGTTCATTATATATATAGATAGATGTGTTTCATTTAAAAGAAAGTGATATTTTTCTTTTTAAATTGAAGTTCTTTGTATTTTTGTTGTTTTTCTTCTTCAGACCAATAACAAAGGTACGAATACTGCACAAGATGGAGACTGCACCAAGACAAACGGCCGCTTGGGCTTGGATAATGAGCTGGTAACCAAACATGACATGATCAGCTATCAGTCTCCCGATGGACGAATCAACAATCGCTTGCCACCTATCAATGGTGAGGAGCCCTTTGTGATTTTGTTATAAATCATTTTCACTTTTACTTTTACATTTACATACAAATTCATTTAAAATAAACCGGGGTGAGGGGTAAAGAACAAAGAACAAAAAACAAAATTCTTAATGAATATATAGTTCATTAATTCTATCATCTTTTTTTATTTTAATTTCATTTTGTTAACATTTGGTTGTTAATATAAAAAAAAAAAAGAAACTGACTTTTATTTTCTCTCCCTTATTACCTACAGATGGTTGTATGTATTTTTTGATTTTATTTTTATTGTGAACTGTTGCTATCCATCTCTCTCTCTCTCGTTCTTTCTCTCTCTCTATCTTTCTCTCTGTGTATTTGAAATTCTGAAAAGTCTGAGAAAGATCATTCTAGAAGAGTTTAAAAAAAAAGAAAAACTACTTTTTTTCTCCCTCTCAGTTTTTTTCTTGTTTGTTGCCAGAATTTGAGCCAGGTTTGGCCAGAAAGGGAGATAATCCGAGCTTTATCTCGGAGACTTAGCCAACACAGGCATTGGTATAGCGTCAAATTTGGATATCAAGCAAGTCTGGTGGCAGAGGTTCAATACCAGCCTCTTTCCAAATTTGACATTATTCCAATGCCTGTGTTGGGTAAGATGAAGCTTGGTAGCCTCAACAGGCTGGTATTGAACCCCTGCCTCCAGACTCTTGATTTCCAAATTTGACACTATTCTAATGCCTGTGTTGGCTGTCTCTGGGATAAAACTTGGATTATCTCCCCTTCTGGCCAAATCGGGCAACCCTCACTTGAACCGAGTCACTGCCTGATGACTTAAAAAAATCTCTTAGATTGAAAAAAAAGTGCAAGTTCTGTTTGCCTGATCTTCAATATGTGATGTGTAGTCCTGTGCCGACTCCCGACGGATTAGCTGTACCCCTTTCTTCTGGTCATTGTTTAAGAAAAAAATATAAATCCATCTTTCTCTATCTAAGCCAAGGACATTTTACTTTACATTTTGGTGCATAGAAAATAATTTTTGTTATTTATATTCACAAAGTGTCTTCAACCAAACATTTCCACTATTTTAGAAATTTCCAATGACTATAATCTGACCAATGAGATTAAAGAAATCAATTTACTGTATATCCTGGCGACAAAGAAGCTAATTTAAAAAAAAAAAAAGATTTCCGAAATCAGTCTTCATAATTTCCCCTGCATCCAGTGTAGGCAACTCAAAAAATATTTTCACGCTAGTTTGACTACCAAACAGTGTGGCCAGATTAGTTTTCTCAAAATTGGACTCGAGTGTTCCAAAAATCGGACAAACTCAGTCAACCCTGCTCCAAATTGGTCAAATTCAAACAGAAAAAATTGATGGCTAAAATTAGCTAATAGTGGCTAAAAGTAGCTAGATCATTATCACAATGAAAATAAATAGCTAAAAGTGGCTAGAACTGATATCCGATATCTAAAAACAACAAAACATATCTAAATTTAGATATAAAATATCAAAGTTGGCAACACTTAAATCAGACAATTTTGGATATCTAAAAACAACAAAACATATCTAAATTTAGATATAAAATATCAAAGTTGGCAACACTTAAATCAGACAATTTTGGATGTTTGATTCTTAAAATTTTTAATCGGATATACAGGGTGAAAAACGGACACAATGTGTGAATTCGGAGATATCTGGCAACCATGCTACCAAAAAGCGCTACATCTTTTTTAAATAGCGAAAATGGCCAAAACCCACCAAAAATACACTAAAAATGATAAAAAATAGCAAAAAATGATTAAGCGCAAACACACTAATTTAGTGCTTTTTGCACTGTCAAAACAAACGCACTGAATCTAGCGTGAAACGTGCTAAATCAGCAACACTGTCCGTGTCCTACAGGTCGAAGGTTACTTTTTTTTCATAGGCCAATCCTAACCTAATTTTTTTTTTTTTCAATTTTCCAAGTTAAAATGGAATTGTCTCTTAAGAGATGGGACACTTTATAGCCTAAATAACTCTTTTAAATAAAATAAATTTTCTATACCCCAAATACGTAGGAAATAACCTTGAAATAAATGGGGAGAGTAGAAATATCTTTTCTGTAACAATGGCCTTCATTCATTTACTTTCATTTAGAATCTTCTCTTTCTTAAAAGAATCTGAAACACTCACTCTTTTTTTTTTCTCTCATTATTCTATGAGTGGTGAAATTTGTATTGCATTCGTGTTAGTACAAATTTGTAGTTCCCTCTTTAGTCATTATTTTGTTAGTGTTAAATTCATGACATGTAGATGTTATTTCTTTTTTTTCAAATTTGAATCTCTCTTCTTCCTATTCTTCTCTAAATAATTATTTGAATAACAACTGACTACATTTAATTGCACACACACTGCCATTTTTGGCTCTGAATTATACAATTAAACCCCTTTACCGTTCAGTAGAATTGAATCTGAATTTATGACAAATGGTGATTCTAAATTTTTAAATTAATGTTTAAAAGGCTTTAGGTATTTCTAATAACAAAAATTGTTTAATGTGGTCTTTCACCATGAGTACCATAATACTCACAGCCTGGACAGAAAGAAAACAAAACTTCCTCAAATTTAGAAAGCAAAGAAATTTGTAGCAAAATGAGATAAGAGTTTTAAAACATTGATTCAATATAGAAAATGACAATATATTTTAATATCCCTTTTTCAATTTGAGGTTCTGTCTTAAAAGAAATGCAAGTTTTATCTTTTGAGATTATGTATATATTCTAAATATTCACACACACTTATATATGATGATCTAAAAACTAATGTAAATATATCATTTAACTATATACAATTGCACATAAGCTGACAGAAGAGAAATTTCCTTCCTCTATGGCAGCCATTTGCAAAATATTGAAGAAGCTGCTTATTGTGATTGCTTTGGTGCATTAGATAATAATAACCAGCTGATAATATTTAGCAAAGGATATAAAAAGTGGAACAATTTACATTTATAAATTCGTTGTTATAAACAACTTATGGTACTGCTGAGGTACTCTTGGTTAGTGGTAATGACGCTTTGGCCCTAAAACCATAACTGACTCCAGGGTCATCATCTGAGGATGGTTTGCTGTTGTGTTTTGAAGCAGCATGTGTATGAAATTATATATAAGTTGGAAAACATTTGGTATGAATAGAGACCTTCTGAAGAGCACCTTGCCAATGTGCTTAAAGCATAAAGTATACAATGGTTGCATAATACCAGCCATGATTTACAGATGCGAGACCTGGAAATTAACAAAATGAGCTGAAAACGTACTCAGAATAGCACAGAGAGCCATGGAAAGAGCAATGATTGGATTAACTCTAAGAGATAGAAAAAGATCAAGATGGATCAGAGGGAGGACTAGAGTGAAAGATATTATACAAATAATTAAGCAACAAAAATGGAGATGGGCTGGTCACCTAGTAAGAAGAAATGACAATAGATGGGGGGAAAAGACTAACCGACTGGTGCCCATGGGGGAGTAAATGCAGTAGGAAAAGGCGCGACACAAGATGGAGAGACATGATAGAAAAGTTTGCCAGTAGGATGGGGCAGAGGTTAGCACAAGATAGGTCGTCATGGAAGGAGATGGGAAAGTCCTTTGACTTATAACGGCTGATGATGATATATATATTAATATGAAATTTATTATACTTTTTAATTCATTTCAAATGAAGTGTTTTGGACCGACTGATTTTGATAACAATAACCGTTTGATAACATTAACCGTGATTATAATAAATGGCTTCCTCTGACAATTGCTTCCACAGACAATTAGTTGATATAAGCTGTAATCTTGAATTTTATATTAAAATCCATTAAAATTGCGAAGTAAGCCGAAGTGTGTTGAAAATGCAAGTAAAACAAAGCGCAAAGAAATGTCAGTTGTTGTTCAAAAAAAAAGATTTTTTTCTTGCAAGTCAATTGTTGTTTGTACTCTTTAGGCTTTTGATAATAAAAGCTGAAGAAAATTTCTGCATCACCCTTTCCCCCCCAAAAAAAAGAATGTTATTGTTTCTATCCAATTCTATTATTTTTATCCGAAAAAAAAAATTCCATTCTTCCATCTTCCATATTTGCATGAATTTTTTTGATTCAACCCTGTAACGCCTGTCTCAGAAATTCAAGGATTTATTTCAACCATCATCCTCATTTTTCATCACATCGGTTTCTCGTCATCTTTAAGTGGCATAAGTCTTTTCACTTTAGGGAAGTGAAATCAAGTTCTCATTACTTATTTCTGGGCTGGAAAAACTGAACCAGAAAAGTCTTTTAAAAAAACAACAAAAGATGATTGAATCTCTCTTTTGTATCCTTGATGTTATCAACACAACGTTTTGGCTGATCCATTCTTCAGTACTCGTCAGGTGAACAATTCAAGAAAAGAAGCAAACCTTTTTTCTCAGAAGAAATATTGTGGTCATTAATATACCAACTGGATCATTCCATTTCAGCAGTGCTACACAGCTAAAATGAATTGATCCAGTTGGTATATTAATTAATATTAACCATATATATGATCACTTAAATTGTGTCTAAAGATTTTTTATATTTTCCATTTTTGGGCAAGGCACCATATATGATCACTTCATCAAAGGGGGTTTTGCCCCCAAAAACAAATTCAGAAAACTGAAAATATCTTGTAATTAAGTCTAGTTTAACATACAAAACGGTTGTTTTGATATCTAAAATATTTTTAGGGCTGCCCTATAAAGGTTTAATGACCATTTTTCACTTTGCCATACATGACTGGCAAAAGAAAGGTTCACCTCTTTTCTCAGATTATATACCTGACAAGGGCTGAAGAATGGATTGGCAGAAACGTGTTGACATCAAGGATGCGAACAAGAGATTCAATTGTCTGAACCAAATTCGGAACGTTAATGACTCTTGAAGTTAGACCAAAAAAAAGGTTCAGTTCAAGATTCAAGAAGGTTTACAGATTGACATCTGAAAACTAATTACTTGTTGAAATGTGTCAAGGATAAAGATGAGGACATTGGTCGTGAATAAATCTTTCAATATTAGTGGTTTTTCAATGGCTTTGTAAGCAGTAGAATTTGTTTGAAGAATTCTTTATTAATTGCTCAAATAAAGTATTTCGTTTTAATTTGTTGGCAAATCCACTTTTTCATGTTTTATTAAATTGAAAAGTCATCAATTGAAGAGGAAGGGAGTCAATTCAAAATGTCCACTCCATTTTAGTCGGTTGAGACTCTTCATTCCAGTCAACAAAACCGAGGCTGGTTAAACACTTGATCAGATATCTAATTAAACCTTTCCAGACTTCCAGTTTTAAGGTAACTCAAATTGAAAATGCAATTCTGATAGGATTATGTTCAGGCTATATGGTAGACATTTTTACTCGTGAATATCTGGTTTTGGTCGTTTCCATATAAAACTGAAAGCAATAACATTGTCAAAAAACTCAAAATATATTTTAAATATAACTATCAAGGATGAAGTTGTAATAAATTGTAACAATTATGTCTCTGAATCATGTAACAGTAATTTTAATTAATTTTAATAAAACAATAATTTTCCGTTTCAAACTTGTCCTTAGAGTGAAGAATGCCTCTTGGGCATTTATAAAATATGCTCATGGTATCAAAATTTGATCATATTGCTAATTTCAAAGCCCACCACCACTACATGGAAGCCATGTTGCGCGGGCTGATTCTACAGCCAATTGGTATTATTAGATATGGTTGTAAACAAATGCATATGTTTGGCCGAACCGATCTGGCCAGTCCATCTGGAAAAGATTAAAATGGATTAACCAGGTGCTTTCTCTCACAAATCTTAGTGTCAACCCATTTCCATTTCATAACAACGTTGTTTGGCACTTTCTCAAAGGTTTTTGTTTTTTTTGTTGTATTTATCTGGAAGTTTGTTGTTTTTATCTGGAAATTTGTTTTTTGTTGTTTTTTTTTTTTCCCCTGTTATTTCATATTTGATTTGATTTTGTTAGAAAAATTCCTGAACATTTTTCTTGTCTGATTTGTTGATGAGATGCAGTTCAGTTAGTGCATTGGGACACCTCCAATGATCTGTTGACAGTGTGGCCCGATCATGAAATATGCTTGGCTATTTTAAAATCAATTTTTAACCTTCCCTTCTACAGCTTTTTCAAGTTATTTGTGGTAGCAGTAATGGTGGGATGATTCCATCCTCAGCTAAAGGACCCACCTATCCTGCTTTGTTGAGTCATAAACTTTATTTCTGAGATTTTGTGTCTGAATCCAGTAGATTGTTTGGGTACCATCTGTGACATGACAGTGTCTAGGTCTTTTCTGTGATTCGTTGGCATCCGTCTCCTCTTTTTTTATTATTTTACTGTTTCTTAGCGCATTGATAACTGTGGTACAGTCAGGTTGGTGCTATCCCCAAAGAGGCTTTTAACCCATTAACTGTGGATGATGGGAATTTCAGTGATTGCACTTCTATGGCTAACTCAATAAAATTTCCGTTTTATTGTAGTTGATGGCAATTCAGTTATATCTGTGAATCAGGGCTTTTATCTTGCAGTGGACCAGGGCTTTTATCTTGCAAGGGATAACTATTGCTCTTTGCCACCTTCCGCAGTTAATAGGTTAATTAGATCATATTCCTTAACCCATAAGAACCATTGACACACAGTAATGTGATTGCACCAGGATGTTCATTAGATGTCACTTAGTACGCTCCATAAGTTAAAATCAAGGATAAAACATAATATTATATAAGAGACTGTGCAGATCAATTAAATTCTATGTGACACTGGTGTCACAGTGGGTTCTTATGGCGTTTAAAGTGGCTTCTAGAATTTGTCAACATTGTGACTTTTCTCTGAAAAAAGTTTTACAAATCCTTTATAATCAGATGTTCTTTACCTTTCTCTAAGCCTCTGTTGCCCTAAGGGTCTGTCCTTGTCTACTCTTGATTACACCTGTTCCTCTGGTTTTGAATTTGAAGATCTTGTTCTATGATAATTAGGACATTTATTAATTGAGAACCTATATTTGCCCAGCACTGGTGTTAGCAACTGCTAAACGAGCGGCCTAAATCATAAATGTGAATAAAGAAACGATAAAATTATCCATCATTTGATTTCATACTGTGGACATAGAGAACCACATTATATTCATGCCTAAAATACAGACGTGAGAGGAGAGATGCGAATAAAGTGTAGGATTAAAAGACTCCTGCCTAGCATGAGATCTTCGTTAGCTCAGTCAGTAGAGCAGAACTTATAAGGTTGCTTCCAGGGTGGACACAGGGTCGATTCCTGCAGTGTTCATTTCTTTATTCACATTTGATTTAGGCCGCTCATTTAGCAGTCGCTCACACCGGTGCCGGGCAAATATAGTTTCTCAACTATTAAATGTCATTATAATTATCATATTCTGTCAGATATAAAACTATCCATCATTTGATTTCAGATCTTGTTCTGGAGACTCTTGATGATTATTCTGTATATTTTATTATTCAGTTTATTATCTTTGATGTTTTAACCTTTAGCACTCTGTAGGTGATTTTGTTTGCCAAGCAAAAGGTTTGTCTTGCCACTGCAGGCGACTCTGATCACTGAACAATAGTATTTGAATTTTGCGGTTGTGTTATGTCAATTTCAGTCGTACGTGAACAGACACACAAAGTTACCAAGAGCACAAAATCTTGACACCCTTGAAAAAGAGTGCTAACGGTTAAACAATTTTTAGGCTGACATATTCTTCTACCTTCCTCAAGTAGATATTCTATTTGATCATTAGTCCTTGCTTTGTTTAAAGACTGGGGGAAGCCCTATGAATGTATCAGCCAAAACATTGTGTTAAAGACAAAAAGATGGACAATAGTTTGAAAAATATACAGAAAACTTTAAATAAGATTCTTATAAAGGATTGAACTCAAGATCTGTGGATTCCCAGTTCTATGCTCAAACTATTTTCACATTGTGACATGAAAAAAACCCAAAGTATTTGTTTATAGTTCAAATGGTTCTTCGGACGAATGAACTCCTTGTTATTTGTGTTGTTTACAACACAAACGACGACAACGTTTTGGCCGATCAATTCTTCGGCCTTCTTCAGGTGTAAAATCCGAGTGTGATGGGTTAAACAGAAGTTATGTTTAAAGGGGGTAACCCTTATAGCACAGAGCCCGGGTGTTTCTGTGTCTTGTCTTGTCAGGTTTAGGTCTGTTGAGAAGTGAAGAAGGCCGAAGAATGGATCGGCCGAAACATTGTGTTAACAACACAAACAACAAGGAGTTCATTTGTCTGAAGAACCATTTGAATATTAATGACCCTTCTCAAAACTATAGAAAATGTTTGTTTATAGATTTCCAAGTTCATCTTTTCATTCATTTTGATTTTTTTTTTTCATCTGCAAAACCTGATCAGAATGACTTTTGTATATCAAACCATTTTTCGTTTTTTCTTATCAAAACATTTTCCTCTCTTGTAAAATAAAATCGCATTTATTCATTAAATAATTTATCACCTCATCTGTCTAATTCCTTTATTTTTTCCCCGCTCAAATTAATCCTTGGTTTCAATTTAATTTAGCCAGACCGTTTATGTCTATTAGGGATGCCAGGCATCAGTCTTTGGGCCCTTTGTCTGGCATCACCTTCAGTCAGATGTTAACTTGTCCTCATTTTTGAGGTTTGACTAAAAAAACTTATATAAATTACCTCAGATATACTTGAGAGGGAACTAGGGACGCCAGATTTCAGGCTTTTCAGCACTCTGTCCTCCGTTCGACGTCACCTCAAGCCTGTCATTAATTTGTCGTCCTACATTTCTGAGATTTCAGGTCTTAGCTGACAACAAATATAGCATATTTTGTACTAACATAAAAGTTTTAACTTTGTCATTTTTACTTTGAAATGTTTGCTATCATGACATATTGCTATCATATAACGCATTCATTGGAATTCATTTTTGTATGACCAATATCCTCATCTTTTTGAATAAAAAAACCTTGAATAGTATTCAGTTGACATGGTGTTGGAATTTTTCATGAAAATTACTAAACTACTAAATTTCTCAGAAATACAGGATATTTTGATTAATAGTTAATTAAATATTATAGTTGTAAACTTTTTTAGTTTTTGAATATTTAGTAAATTTAACTCTTTTAAAAACTTGTTTCCTTTATTGAATTTAAACTTGAAATAGAATGGTGTACCCTATGTGTTAATATCAAATTTTAACAAATTATCTTATTGTCTTCTTTCAATGCATTGAATTCTTGCAGAATAGACAAGTTTAAAATTCTTAAGCCTTCAATCATTTGCTTCTTAGCTATCAATTTCTACTCTAAACGTTAATTCCTAGAAGAGAGATTGCATTTAATGTTTTGTGTTAAGAGAAAAGGGTATTCTTAAGGATCAATTTCCCTTGCTCCCCAAATAATTGTCTTTTATTTTTTTTATAGGGTCTTGTTCCATCATACCTTTGTGTGAGATTATGTATACAGATGTAATAATAGTGCCCAATTTATAGAATGTAACAGTGACATTTAGTATATGATAAAATAATATAGGTAATAGGTAAAATTAAAGATTTAACAACAGTGTATAATATTTCAAATAGCCTGTTATTCTGTTCTGAAATTATACTCTCACACACAGAGATTGAAATGTGCAAAAACAAAACTTTATTCAAATAGTTCTTTGGATGATTGAACTCCTTGTTGTTTGTGTTGTTAACACAACGTTTTGACCGATCCATTTTTCGGCCTTCCTCAGGTGTAATATCCGAATGTGATGGGTAAACAGAATAATGGATCAGTCGAAATGTTGTGTTAACAAAACAAACAAGGAGTTCAGTCATTTGAAGTACTATTTGAATGTTAATGACCCTTCTCAAAACTAGAAAAAAAACTTGGTTCATTATTATTACACTGATCTACTTGGACTAGTGTCCTTATCTTGATTATTATAGTCACAACGTTTCGGCTGTTGTACCCTCCGGCTTTCTTCAGGTGTCTGTCATAATTAATCCTTTCTTGTGATGTTTGATTAACTAGTAATAATTAACTGATACAAGATATCCTCTAGCTATAAATGGTTCAGATCCAAATTCTTAGACAGTTACCTACTATGACAGATACCTGAAGAAGGTAGGAGGGTACTATGTCTGAAACATGACTATAACAACCAAGATAAGGACACTAGTTTGTGTAAATTCAATGAATAATAATGATAATTCCTCATCTCAGAAATTTCAGACAAAAACTTGATTCAAAATAATAAAATGTTTTTGTTATTGATCCCTGACAATACCTACTTTTATGATTTTTTAAATATGAATCATTCATCCTTTCTGATAAGTTTATATTTGATCTAAAATCTTGGTTATTTGCTCCCATTCCATGTAATAAAATTAAATGTCAACGTTTATATGCTTTTTACTTTGTTTACTCCTATTTTACAAGCATTCTAGAGTGAAAAAAATCTTTTTTTTTATCCAATAATAATAAATTAACAAAGAATAAATAAATTCAAATCGTTTCAGAAGTTTTAATATTTTGAATTTTCTTTTAATGTTAAATGCTTTAAAGGAGAATTTAATATAATTTTTA
>VCCN01006896.1:5384799-5396870 GCA_006491835.1 Architeuthis dux
ATTTACGACACCCACCTTAAGAAATACAATGGCCACAACATTGTGTTCAAAAGATGAACCGAGTCCGAAAATAATCCATACATAAAGATCTTTGAGTCTAATTGGTTGTCTATTCCTGTGGACTCCTTGTAGGGCATAGGGTTGCATTGCAGTTTTATGCAGTAGAGTTGCAAGCCTCGCACCCAAGATGGACTGCCTTACAGGGCTAAAGGACTCGAACTGCCGACTTCTGTCCCCAGCTATGGGTAAATAGCAGGGAAGATGGAGCCTTTAGGCAGTATATCTTGGGTGTGGAACTAGCAATTCCCCCCCCCCCATAAAACCTCCTTGTGCAGCCTTATGTTCCACACGGAATCTACACAGATAAACAAACAACAAAACAGACTGTTGTTGAAACAGGATTCTAATTATTATTTCTTGTTGAAACTTGAAGATAAAGGACCAAAAGATTCATACCAACTTTTGTTCGGACAATTTAATCTCTTCTTCCCATTTTTGATGTTCACACGTTTTGTCCGATCCATTCTTCGGCCTTCTTCAGGTGTAAAATCCGAGTGTGATGGGTTAAACAAAAGTTATGTTTAAAAGGGATAACCCTTATAGCACATGGCCCGGGTGTTTGTCTTGTCGGATTGAAGGCTGTTCATTCTATGGCCTTCTTCAGGTGTAATATGTAATATCCCTAAGGAACATCAAAGATGGGAAGAAGAGATTGAATTTTCCAAACAAACGTTGTGATTTCAATGACTCAAAGTTACAGACCAAAAATTTGTGTCATCACATTTGGTTTTCCCTTTTTTTTCTGCAGCTTTTCTTTTCCTTTTCGCTTCTTGGCGTCGTTTATTCTAGTTTCAATGCGACTTCTTTTCCAGACTTTCCAACAGAAATTCTGTCCAACATTGAAATCTTCCCGTTATCCAATCGTTTATACTTTCTTTTTTTTTTCTTTTTTAATTTAAAATTTTTTCATCTTTAGTTTATTCTCTTAAAGTGAAATAGTCCTAAGTTGTCTGAATTTCTTAGATGAAGCATTTTCATTATTAATTTTTTACTAGTTTATCTTTCATCTTATTTTTGTTGCTTGTGTACACTTAGTAGTAGATGTAATAGTCTTAACCCATAAAAACCCTCTGTGACACTGTTTAATTGATCTGCACCGTCTCTTATATGATATTATATTTTATCCCTGATTTTAACTCCTGAAGTGTACTAAGTGTTATCTACTGAACATCCAGGTGCAGTCATGTGACTGTGTCAATTTGCCTACCCAGAATCCTACATAATGTTCCTTCAAGTAGAAATGGGCCTGGGTTCTTATGGGTTTTAAGATGTTTGAATTTCTTAGATGAGGCATTATCATCATTATTAATTTTTTACTAGTTTTTTCTTTTGTCTTATTCTTGTTGCTTATTTACACCTGGTAGTAGTAATGGTCTTATTGTCAGAATTTCTTAGTTGAAGCACTTTCATTATTAATTTTTGAATGGTATATTTTTCATATTATTGTTTTAATATCGCAGTGAATATTGGATGCATAGTAAAAAAGAGTTGATGAGAGAATTTGTTTTATTGTCCTGAAAGCCCTTTCGCTGACAAAATTAATAAGTTCTCTCTTCAACTCTTTTTACTAAGCATCGGGTATTCACTGCGATATTAAAATTCTGTACCACCAAAAGACTTTTCTATTGTTTTAACAAATAAGTCACCAAAAAACAATCATTTAATTAACAAGATTCAACTTTCTCACTTGTTAATCAGATATAAATTACCTACAAGAATATTTTTCAGTCTTTTACCAATTCTGTTTTAAAACTGAAGTGCAGGGTTTCTGGTAAACAGTGGCTAATCTTCCTGGAAATCCAAGACTTTAAAACCCTTTCTATGCATTTCTCTGAATGCAATTGCTGTCATATTAAATTCAAGGAAAATACTCATGTCATAATAAAACATAAATACCTAGATCATATAATTTTAATCTTAGCTCTCTCTACCCCACTCCTCAGAAAAAAAATGGATAATTTTGATTTCACATCCAAAAGTAGAAAGTCTATTCAGAGGTGATTTTGGGTATTATCTGTTGAATCGACCTAACAAAAGTCAGCCGACCCATCATATCTGAAAGTTTTTCTGTTAAAAAAACTAAGCATACATAACAATACACGTTAGATCTCATCCAACCTGATCTAAAAGTAATTCATCATGTGAGAGCTAAGGGAGATAATTTAGCTAGGACTGTTTCTACTACTCTCATTATTAAAACCAATTTTATAATAATTATTTCTAGTGTATATTTACTTGAAAACATCTTTTGAATGTGACAAGTTCTTTTGTTTAATTTGCATCTGAAAGGGTTTCTTTTACACGGTGGGTTATGATACCTTTAGCCTTCCAATATCATTCATATAGTCCTTCATTTCTTCACTTTTAATATTTAAGCATGTTCATTTGAGAATAAAAACAAATGTTTTTGTCAAACTCCAGGACAAAGTCAGTAGTTGTCTTTCCTACTGTAACAAGAACAATCCTCACCAAAATTTGGCGTGTAAAAGGATATGTAAAATCCCCATTCCTCTACCGTGGTTTGAACTCATGGCCTAGTGATCGCTAGCCAGGTGTCTTACTGATTGAGCTAAATTGACAAGTCTTAGACATTAATGAAAATTTATCATACAGATACGCATGGGCTTATTTCATTCTAATAAATAAATATAGAAAAAATATATAATTTTTTTATTTATTATACGTATATACAATACAAAAGTTGCAGGAATCAACTTCAATCAGAATAGAAGTTGGCGTGGAGTTTGACCCTGCAACAGCGAGTCTTGTCCAACATAATCTCATTCTAAAATTATGTTTTAATCATGGTAATTCAAAAAGGTGTTCATCTTGATCGTAACAACAAACCCTGCAGTATCCCAACTCTTTCAAGTTCATTGGGGAGGTATATTTCAAAAGACAGATTTCCAGTGCCAAACAAGTTATGAGGAAGTTATCTTAGGACATTAGTTTAAATGATTAGTTCAGCATATAGTCATAAATATTTTTTTTTTTTATACAGTAAATCAATACCCAGTTACAATTGGTTTATAAACCAATTGTAACTGGGTATTGATTTACTGTATAAAAATGTAATATTTATTGTTGAAAAGATTTTTTCTATAGGTCCGTACAATGGCAGAAAAATAAAATTGTATTTATAAGTGATGCCTTCTTCTGTATGACTTCTTCTGTATGACCCATGTATATATCATTGTACCAAAACAAAGAAATATGGTACTATTATCTAGAAGGTTAAATTTGAAAATATGAATGAAATTTTCTTGGGTAAACTTTATTTTTCTATTTTATTTTATTTAATAATTTTTAAAAGAGCCAATTGGCATTTTATTCTACTGTCTTGGTGTCTTTGTCAACTGTTTAGATAGTAGTATAATTAATGTTGGTAATGTACTTGCCTTGCTCTCCTCCTCCTCCTCCTCCTCCTACCAAATGTCCTTATATGGAAATTAAACCCTCCACCTCCCTGTTATCTCTTTAATGTTGCATGTTTTTAATCCCGCATTTGTCATAGATCCGCTGTTTCCTATTGTATAATTTGGTCAGCTGGATTAGCTATTTACCTTAAACCCAACCCATCTCTCAAAAATTCTGGCTTTGATCCCTGTCAGCTGTTCAGTCCCCAACAGACACTAAATAGATTTCAGCAACCCGTTGTACCTTGAAAAAAATCCTATTTCCTTATTTTATAATGATAGGGTACATGGTAGACTACCCAAGCTATCTATATTTGTGCTTTAGGAGCCAAATGCAAGAAAACCAATTAGTTCCTCAGTATATTATTACCAAAATGCATGAATTTAGAGGACAAATATGCATCCTCAGGGTATTAGACAGATTTGGCCAGAGGAGATAATCCGAGCAGTGTTCAAGTGGTAAAAATATCAGTTCCTATCAAAAGATGACATCATTAAACACTTAATGGTGAGGAATATTTAGCTCTAATATATTGCACCTTGGCAGTAGGCACTGGAAAATTGCAACTGTAATGCTTGGCACCGCATGTAAACCTCTTTAGCCATCATTGTGTCCTGTTAATTTGTGTACTTTTAAAATCCTGGATATTACTGATTTTGGTTAGTACTTAACAAGGAAGACTTTCTTTGTGCAATATCCCTTCAGGACTTAGGGGATCAGATTGTTCTTGGGAGAGATAGTGGAGTGGTTTCCCCATTGTCCTTCTCCTAAACTGGTTACCCCCCAAGGCTAGAGAGCTCAGTCTTCCCGGCTATTTTACCCATTGCCGGGGGGAGAAGAGATGGATTCATACCTATCCCAAGGGCATTAGTGCCAAGTGATGAATTCATACCTATCCCGAGGACATTTGAATTCAGCTCTCCAATTCTATTATCTGCACCATTATCCATTACACTACTCACACCTCCTCTAAGACTAAGAATTTGGGGGAAAAAATATTAAGATGGAATATGTTATTTTGAGGAAAACAAAAAAGAAAAGCCTTGTTTTTTAAAATAATAAAAACAAATCCAAGAAATATTACCTGAAATTCTCAGGTGAATGGCCTCCATTCTAGCTCTACAGCCAATGCCCCCCCCCCCGGTGCATGCCTGGGCGAAGCGTATGGAGATGCTGGGATGCCCATTAGTCAGATTCCTCCTCTCGACTTTGCTGATGTAGTCAGGTAAACAGAACGATACATCTGGCATCAGCTTGGCTGCAGGAGCTGCCAGAAGGATGTCAAATCACCTTAAGGGGGCTCCACTCCCTGGTTTGGAATCAGTTGTCCTTCTTCTAGACTGAAATTCTGAGATGGGTCATCATTATTCCATATGTTTGTACTAATGTTCTTATCCTTGTTGGTTTTAGCACTACATTTTGGCCACCAATGTATGTGTTGTATAACCCTCTTGGTCCGTGGAACGAAAATCCTGAACTTGGAGAAAAAGGAAGACTCAAAACCTATTTCTAAAAATGAGGATATATTTTTATTTCATAAGATACATTGTATCGTGCCGGAGAATAAAGAGTGGGAGAGAGACAATGAGAGCCAACAGGCTGTTCCCAACCGGGGAACTGGCCCTTTGCTCCCAGGCCCAGCTGCTGTCTGTCTCTCTGAGGGTGTCCGGTGTATCAGGCCTTTTATGGGGTTCAAACGGCCCCGCTGATTTTCCAGCCCACCACCGATAGGTCAGAGTTCAGTTGATATTCTGTTTCTGACTTTTGAACACCTGTTGTGTCCTTTTTCCAGTTCTGGACACCTTTGAGGTTTTCGTCGATATCCTGTTTAACTTTCAACACCTGTGGGGGTCAAATCTGTGACTTCCGCCCACGGTTGCTTAACTATCCAACAAATAGTTTAGTTGTCAATACGACAAAAGCTCTGATAAACTGAATTGTGATGAAAAACCTTTCTCTAACACTTATTTGTATGAACTCAAAATCTCCTTAGGGTAGTTGTACTGCTACGTGACCCCCACTTCTCATCCTACCGACTGCTCTATTAGGGTTGTGACAAGCACATTCATCCACATTTAAATTCCACCAAGAGTGCCATGACCATGAGTTTTCATTCCAATCATAAGTCTCTGTCCATGAGTCTCGGTTAGTCTGGCCATCTTTTGCTCTATTTTTCATGATACTAACATACGCCATCAAACCATCCAAGTAGCCTCCAAACTTAAACCAAAGAATCTTCCTTAACTCTCCATACCATTTCCCCTGATAAGTAGCCCCATCCCCTCCAATTCTTTCCCAATTCTGTTGTGTATGAATTTCTGGGCTGTCTTATTGCTATTATACATTGATTATTCCAGGCAAATTTCCTTCACTTTGTTGTCTTTATCATAATGTTTTGGCTGCTGTACCCTCTCGGTTGTTTGTTTCAGGAATGTTGAGTGAAACCATTTATTTGATCCACAAGGATACGTCTTCATTGAAACATAATAAAGACAACAAAACCGATCTGATAGAATCAATGTATAAATAACACAATCTCTAAAAACTTAGCACTTCATAAGATCTCTTTTTCCAAAACTTTATTCCCAAGATTTCTTTTTTTCTTTGGTGGGGTAGTTTCCAAAAATACTTGGCTAACCCTGTGATCCCAACAAAACTCCCAAGATCCTTCAAATCTTTCCTCCTCGAGATCTTATACTTCTCTCCATTATAGCTTTAGGTTGCTCATCCCTGTGTTAGCAGGTGGTCAACAATTCCATTTGTGGTAGTGCTCGGCCAACCACTGCCCCCCCCCTCCATACCAGGATGTTAATCCGCTCTTGACCAACTTAATACTGTACCATTTTTCCTCTTTAAAAATGGTGGTTCCATTTACTCTTGAACTGCCCCATTTCCTTCCAGGAGATACTACAAATCTTCTTTCTGGTAAAAAGCTGTCTAGTTTTCCATGACTTGCGCTTGTGGAAGGTGAGTGTTCCTACCATTTTGCCTGTTGCCTCGTCCTCTTTGTTGTCTCGATGTTTCATTACAACAGCCACTTTCTGCCAAATTGTGAGGAAAAACCAAATTCATTCTACTCTTGACCAATTGAAAATTCCTGTCAGAAGACCTCTCTGATACCTTTTACTACTTTTGATGACAATCATCACGGAAAAATTCTTCTTTTTTTTTTTTTCTCATTGCGGATTTTTGTTTCAGACTTTATTTACATCACCTGTTTATTTTGTTAAATATGTGTATCTGTTAAATCAAAAAGCCTTAAAATGTTATTTAGAATTCTTAAAAATTCTATTAACAAAAAAAAGAAAAACTTAGTTTCTTTTAAAAAAAAAGAAAGGTTTTTTATTTAACCCATAAGAACCCAGACCCATTTCTCCTTGAAGGAAAATTATGGTGGATATAAAACAGAAAAACAAATTATACATCATAGAATGCATTAGAAACATATCATAAAGTTGTAGCAATGTAATGTTTTTTCCGTGACTATTTTAATGCTAAAAGCCTGGAGTGACATATATCGCTGAGATATTTTCCTAACTTTTTAAAAAATATCCATTTGTTCAAGAAATATGGTCAGAATAGGTTAAATGTAATATAGAACATGTTATTAAAGCATTAGAATTGTTAAATGGGTTACAACCTACTTTTTAGTAACAAAAACAAGCTTTTTAAAAGTAGTTACTTCTCTCCCATGTGATAACCAGGCAAGCCACCATTTAGAAAATGGAATTCTTGGTAGGCAAATTGAAAGTCATGTGACTGCACCAGGATGTTCAGTAGATTTTACTTAGTATACTTCATCAGTTCAAATCAAGGATAAAGCTGTATAAGAACTTTCCAGAACCGTTAAAATGTATGTAACAACGGTGTCACTGTGAATTCTTATGGGTTAAATCGGAAAGCCTTATATTGTAGAAAATCTGGAAAAGAGGCTTTTCTTATTTTGGCAATATTTTTCCTTTGACCATTTCCTCTCGAGAAATCTTTAGAAAGCATTTACATGGAGATGGAAAATATAATTGAGGGCTTATTTTCAGTCTATGTAAAAAAAAAAATAAATGAATAAAACCGTAATGCCGTTATTGGAAAATAATTGCTTTTAAATTATGAAATTGAGATAAACAGAAAAAATGTCAACCTTTTCCTCCCAAAATCACACTTTTTTTTTTGTGTGTGTACTCGTTCTTGTTGACCCCTGTTTTAACCATTATGCTTGCTTTTTAGTTGCATGAGACAGCAATCATCATTATCACCAGGGCTCGAAATTAAAGGCATGGTTCCGAATAAAGTTAGTCGGGAGCCCTGATTATCACTATTTTTGGTTTCATCAACATTAAACAAAATAAGTCGGATTGTGTTGGAATTTGCAAATTCTTTTTATCTTTGACACATTTTCTAAACAAAAAAAAATGCTATTAGACTTTAATCAGACTTTTTTGATCATTTTAGATGATGCATAATTTAAACATGTAATGTTTTTAAGCATCAAGGCTTTTAGTGATCACTTACAAATCTTGTATCTAATCCAGTGTTTCTTAAACTATTTCATTCATGTTTAACCATGACTCTTTATTACAAAACCTCATTCACCCATGACTAAATTTCCATGTGTTTTTGATCATTTTCATCTTATTCTCCTTTTGTGTATAATTTTAATTCACTAGCAAAAATTATAAATTGGGTTGTCCAAGGGGGGGATAAGGCTATTGGTAAAAATAAAAGTCCAGTCTAGAGATAGGGTTTTCTGCACTTCTATCTATGAAGTAGAAGGCTCGAAATAAGCTCCAAGTTGAGAATGATTTAAGATGTGTTCTCTCACTAATAGTCCCACAAATCGAAGATCTAGTAGCAAAAAACAAGAACAGAGATCACATTGATGTGTATATCAGTTACGATAGCAGAATTCTTATTCTTTTTGTAATAAATTGGAATTTCAAACAATGTGTTCTACTTATTTTTGCTTGCTTTCTTTGAGTAACAAATACACAGCAGCAGCTGTACAATTATAAAATTAAACTAATTCTTAGTATGAAGCTGTCTAATTATACGTAAAATCAAATCATTATTTGAAATTATTCTTTGTTGCAACTTAATAAATGGAGGGGGGAATACTAGTGATCTTATTGACAAAAGTGGGGAATGACTCAAAGGTTGGGAACCACTGATCTAATCAATGTATTTGTCTTTGCACAGTTTTATACATTGAATATGGAGCTTAAATTTCATACTTTTAAAAGATGCTGATCACTTATAAAATTTAAGTTTACAAATAATTTCATTTAAAATGCTTAAAGTAGTTTTAAATACATTTATTTTTTTTTTATTGACAAACTGTTTTGATTTTTTTTTTTTTTTTTAAGGGGAAGTGACTTACCCGAACATTATCCAACTTTGAAATAATTCTACATTCAAGGGAGTTAACTGCTCCAAGTTTAACCTGTTGCTGTTAAAATTAATAAATTCTTCTGTTTTCTAAGGATTTCCAGGTCTAATAAGCTTAACTGATGACAAAAATCACAAATGATCTGAGTTTTATTTATAGTAATGAAAATGTGATGTAATTTCATTTTTGTCTCTAGATCATTCACGTGAGCACATTGGAATTGGCAGATTTTACAAGTTTACACTGTGTACACTTGTAGCAGTGATAGAAGCAGCCGCATCACCCTCTGCCACCATTTTCACTGGGGACATCGTCATACTCCTTCTCTTTTTATCAGCACCGCAATGTAGCAAAACCATTTGTTTCAATGATGTCACTAATGTTTTTTACACTTTTATTTTAGCCACGATTTTGCTAAGCACTTTTCATCTTCTGGCTGTATCTTTTTCGTCCCTCATCTGTTTTGCACTAAAAGAATTGGATTTGTCTTCTTTTAACAGGTCTATTTGCTTTGAGCAATTTCTTTGAAAAGAAAAACAATTTCAAAAACATTTTGTTTGCCTTAGAAATTTCTTTGCTACTGTAAATATTTCTATGAATTATTTTCTCCATTTGGTTGTATGTTGCTATGGTATTATATTATTAGATATGTTGTATCTATAGCATCAAAATTATATACATAATGCTTAATATTACTCTGAATAATGATCTGTGATTTTTGTATGACTTTTATATGTGCAATGTCTTTATATAAAAAGTGTTGAATATATGTAATGCTAGGAAAAGACAAAATCACTACTACCTTCTATACACAACACACTCTGATCTACACAACACACCACACTCTGATCTACACATTACCTACCCCAGCCTACACATATTTTCCCCAAAACACTCAGGCCATGGAATGTACATAAGGTCAATTAAAGTCCACCGCTAAACTGCTGATAAAAATCTAGCAACACACACAAGACAGACTTGCCACCAAATACAAAACACACACACACACACACACACACGCTCACTACCTACCCTCATTCAGACAGAAACCTGGTCCCTGCAGACACATCATTTCTACGACTTCCTTTTGAAAACGACTTTAATAAGCCGAAACATGTTAAGGTATTAAATAATTTCATGCAAATCATGTGAATCTCCACATTGTCTTTTCCTAGCATCATTATGTTGGATAGCCTTTATCCTATTGTACAGTGTGTGTGTGTGTGTATATATATATACACACACAGTGTACAATAGGATAAAGGCTATCCAACATTGAAGCAATTACCATTAATTTTTGTGGGGGTAAGATAATTTCATGCACATATTTTACAAAACTATTTTACATGCTTTCTGTGTCGACCTTTTTAAAATTCTATACACTACACACTCCCCCACCCCCTTCAAAGCTTTCAAGTTTTGTTTTGTGTTCATGGGTTTTATCTCTTTATTCATAAGATTGGCCCTTTTCATTTCTGCTTATATTTCTGCGCAGCTAAAGTGCAATTTCTGATTGTGACTAACTTTTAACCAATTCCTCTTCGTTCTCGTTCAACCTTTCATCTAATCCAATTCCAACAATTACAAAACAAACACAGGGGAAAACCTTTAATAGAAAAGGGGAGATAACTCATCTCTAAGATGCTTTGCTAAATTAATAGCATCTTCTATATTTTAACGGTCCGATTTTTGTATGTTTGTTACCGTAACATAGCAAAAACTTATTTATTTTAGCGCAATACCGTTACAATACTTTAACTTGGAGAATAAAGCAATTTTCAGTCCAATTTGCAACTTAATAATAGTGTGGGGTCTGCGCTCACACCGATTATATTATAATGATCTGAGTTCTCAGGGGAAATAACTCCAGGTTTATTAGATAATAATTAGAATTTCTCTTATTTATTTTCTAAATAATTATTGTATTCTAAGTGAGTTGACATCAAGCTTAATAGCCTATTTAAGCGAGTGGATTTAAAGCCATTGAAAAATTTTATATATCATCAAATACAATCTCTTCTCAACTACTCTATCTGTTCATACTTGAGCTAAATAAACTTGTGGATGCTCCCAGCCAAGTAATTTACATTGATGGTATCAAGGACAATCCTTTGCTATTATAGAAAAGAAGATTCAAATCTTATATCAACTACAGAAAATAAACTAAGTTTTCCTGCGATTTTAAATTATTAAGCTATGGTTATTGACCTTTGGCTTGTTGTGTCCTATCCTCGTAACCCAGTGCAGGGTCATTGGGGTACCATAGAGGATTTACGATGTACCAGCTCTCTCTCCATTCCGCGGCCTTGTCGGCTGGGGCCTAGAATACGACTGCATCCCCTGCAGAGGGGGTAAGACCCCCACCAAACAGGGGCCACCTATTTTTGCAAAGTCACAAGACTCTAGTTTAAAAAAATAAACGTTCACCAAAGTTGCACATATGTGTGCGCAAAATTTCAAGTTTCTTCTATGAACTGTTAGGGTTGGGTGAATAAATACATACACACACATACACACACACACACACACATACAAACAAACAAATGTCAGAAGACATGAATAACCTAAACCCAGCAATAAACTAGTGTTGTCGGTAGCCATGATTAACAATTATGCAAATATTACACTGTTCAATGTGCTGGTATTATGACTAGGGGGCCCTCTACCAAAACTCAATATTGACAGTTATGGGGTCTGGATGAGTTGCAGTCTTCCAAATATACTTGTGCATATATGATGATATCTTTACATGCCTACAGATCTTAGAAACTTGTATGAAGCCTTAAAACTCCAGTGTCTTTGTGCCAATTAATGATTTGTTCTTTTCTGTGTGTGGGTTTCTTTTCAGTTGACAACAAAGCCGAAGCTCTTACCAGCAGTACTGGGTGCCACCAAGCGCGGACGTTACCAGATGTCGTGTACACAGAAAATGGTTCCCCTCCGGTGGAGAAACACGTCCATCCGATCTGTACCAAATCGTGGCCAGAAGTGGAAGCTCGCAGGCTCATCCTGCATGATAATGCTGACGGCAACTGTGACACAGTCAATCAGAATATTTGATGGAGGTCATAGAGGTCATCATCATCATCATTAACACCTTCCCTCCTCTTTTCTCTCTCTCTCTCTACCCCCCGCCCCCACCACTTCTCTGTATACTTTCCTTCTTTTCTTTATTCTCTTTTCATCACATAAGTATCTTTCTTTTTTTTTT